>JANIVK010000022.1:0-83605 GCA_030555795.1 Entelexis sorbosivorans | reverse complement strand
CGCTGCGTGTCGCGCTGCGTGTCGCGCTGCGAGTCACGCCGCGGACTCGGCGGCGAGCTCGCGGGCCCGCCGCCCGTCACTACGCTCAGCGGCACGACGCGAGAGTAGCGCGCCTTCGCCGCGGGCCGCAGCGGCCGCCGCGGCTCGTCTGTGCTCGAGTCTGCCATGCCACGCGCGGGTGTGCTTGTTTGTTATGTAACCGCGCGCGAGGTACGCGAAGCCCACACACACACGCATGCAATAAACCAAGCCCAGCGCTGCCGCATTAGGCAGTGCTCGGGAATGACCTGTCCACGAGGACGGACCAATGAGCTGGCGCCGGCAAATGCACCGCCTGTTCGTGATGCGCTGCTAGTGTTTTGGACGGTAGGCGTCGGCTTCAAAGTATTTGGCAATCATAGACACGAACACACGTCGGTGGGGCGCGCTCCGCAAAACCACGAATTGCCCGCACTCAAGCTTGCTAATTCTAAATTGACCATGCTGAGTGCCGCCTGTGCGCAGCTTTGGCGCGCATAGGTATGGCGCGCAGCATTCTATGCGTCTCACCCGCGTGTTGTGTAAGTAGTAGGTCACGTTAGCCCCGGCCGGGTTAGCTGGACGAGCTCGCCGTGGGCATTGCACGCGGACCCCTGGCCAAGCCTCCATTTTGCCGCAGATCCGAGCAAAATAGGCAGCAGCACGCGAGTCACCGGTGAGCATATAAACGAGCCGCTGGAGCACCTAGCAACTACCACACCTTTTAGCAATGGATAGCGCCGGAGCCGAGCTGAGACAGCGCATTGCAACCGAATTCTGGCCGCGGCTGCGCCGCGAGTTGACGTTAGAGACATTGAAGCAGGCCGCCGCCGACACGAAAGCGCCGGCCGGTGCACCGCCGCGCATTTACGTGCCCTTCGGCAGCGCGCACGACGCGGCCTTCGCATTCTATCGCCGCGACGCATCGTTGACCGTGGAGCGGCTAAGGCCGAAGGCCGAGTTTGACGACGACTACCTGTACGACGTGGCGACGGCGCCGGGCCTGCTCTCGCTCGCATTTGAGAATGGCGCGCCGCTGCCGTACCTCGTGCCAGGCGGGCGCTTCAACGAGTTCTACGGCTGGGACTCGTACTTCATTGCGCTGGGCCTCATTCAGGACGGCAAATGGGATGACGCGGCTATCATTGCAACGCAGTTTGCATTCGAGATCAACGAGTACGGGCGCATCATGAACGCGACGCGCTCGTACTACCTCGGCCGCTCGCACCCACCTTTCCTCACGGATCTGGCGTGGCGTCTGCAGGCACGCTTCCCCGACCGCTTTGCTGCGTGGATGCGCGCCGCCATGCGCGAGTACACCGAGGTCTGGACGGCGGCGCCGCGCTTCGACGCCGAGACGGGCCTCTCGCGCTACACGGCGGCCGGCCGCGGCATTCCGCCCGAGACGGAGCCGGGCCACTTCGACGACGTGCTGGCACCGCTTGCCGCTCGGCACGGCCTCAGCACAGCCGAGTTTGCGCGGCAGTACAACGCGCAGCAGCTGCAGGAGCCCGAGCTCGATGAGTTCCTGCGCCAGGACCGCGCCGTGCGCGAGTCCGGGCATGACGTGACGACGCGCTTCTTCAACATTTGCGCCGACCTCGCGACGGTCGACCTTACGAGTCTGCTCTACAAGTACGAGGTCGACATTGCACGCGCCGTGAAGGAGTTCCCCGACGCGTTCCCCGACGAGGACGCCGAAAAGTGGAGTCTGCGCGCCGAGCGGCGCCGCGCCGCCCTCCACAAGTACCACTGGGACGGCGCGAATGGCCGTTTCTGCGACTACAACCTCGTCAAGCGCGCGCAGCACGCGCCATGCACAAGTGCGACGACGCTGTGGCCGCTGTGGAGCGGCATGGCCACGGCCGAGCAGGCCGAGGCCGTGGTCCGCCGTGCGCTGCCGCAGATCGAGTTTGTGGGTGGTCTGGCGTCGACGTCACGCCTGCCCGACGCGGGTCGCCAGTGGGACTACCCGGCGGGCTGGGCGCCGCATCAGATTCTCGGCTGGGAGGGCCTCGAGAAGTACGGATTCCATGACGAGGCTCGCCGCATTGCGCGCGGCTGGCTCACCTCCATTCAGAAGGGTTTTGCGGCCACTGACGGCGCCGTGTTTGAGAAGTACGACGTGACGGGCGTTGACGCGCCGCAGGACGTGCGCTCTGAATACGGCAACCAGGGTGACAACCAGACGGGCTTTGGCTGGACAAACTCCTCATTCGTGATCGGATGGGACCGTTATGGCCAAAACTAGACCGTGCCGCGCCTGCGCTCCTCACCTGCAATCTACTTTGCACTCTACATTTATCTTTTACGTACATTCGGACCCTCGATTTCGCTTGGCAGCAGCCAGTGAACCGTCATCGAGGCGTGTAACACTACATAGCGTTACGGCGCCACTGCTGCTGGATGATGCTTTGTTATTCTTCATTCCTGTATTCTATTCACTGCTAGCTAGTGTGTGCTTGGCCGGCGTCGCGCTCAGCGCTCAGCGGCTTACATCAGAATGTAAACAGTAAGCATCATACTTGGACTCTCAACGCAAAGGCGCTCGTTCTGCAGCAGATGTTTGGCGCTCAGACCGGCGGCAGCAGCCTGTTCGGACAAAAGCCAGCAACGGGGGGTGGTCTTTTTGGGGGGCAGCAGCAGCCGCAGCAGACGCAGCCGAGCTCTCTTTTCGGATCACAACCACAGCAGCAACAGCTACAACAGCCACAGTCACAACCACAACAACAACAACAACAACAACAGCAACCACAGCAACAACCACAGCAGCCACCCTCCTTCGGGGGTGGGCTCTTTGGTGCTAAGCCGCAGCAGCAACAGCAGCAACAAACACCGCTGCGCCCGTTCGGCGCTCCAGCACAACAACCGCCATTGGCACAACAACAACAGCAGCAACAACAACAACAACAGCAGCAGCAGCAGGTGCCTGTGATCACACCGTTCACGCGGCCTGGTGACTTACCCGAGAGCTTTCAGAAAGAGCTCGAGAGCATGGACTCGTACATCCGCGAGCAGGTCCAGCTAGGCGAGGACCTGAGCCACGCGGTGGGCGAGCACCGCCGGCTCGTAGCAAGCGTGCCGCGGGACGTGCAGCTCCTGAACTTCAAACTTACGGCTGCGCGCGAAACGCTGCGCTTCGACGACGCGCAGCTGGCGAAGTTGCGACAGCTTGTTGAGGTCGACTCAGGCGACGCCGAGCTGCTCGTCGAGATCACAAGCCAGCCGCGTCGCTACGACCGCCTGCTTCCCTATTTCCAGCGCGTCGTCGCGTGCGATGAACGCTTGCAGCAGCTCGCTGTGGCCGTGCGTGACGTGCAACAGGTCGTCACGGCAGAAGAGTTCGGCAAGCGCGTGACCTACGACGAGCAGGGCGTGAGCGCACTGCCGCAGGCCATGCGCGAGGAGTACATGTACTTCATGAGCCTTGCTGACCGCGTGGCCGAACTGCACCGCCGCATTGAGGATCGCGGCGAGGGCGAAAACGTCGAGGACGACACTGTATAACTATAAATATTGTCTGCGGTCGCTTGTGCTACGAAATGCCAATGTTGGCCGTAATTACACAGCAAAATGACCGGGTGTCTCTTCTTCCTTAGCATATGGCCCTGCACATTGCAGTGGAGGCGCACGCGGCGCTACATAGAATACTGTTTCGTTACTGTGTATGTCATTAACGCGATCTATCAAATGCCGTCGCACACACCACACGCTGTATGTGCTGAATCGCGACCCGCCTCCTCCCCGCTGCATTACATTATCGCGTTTCCGCATGAAATTTCACTGCAGCGACCGAGCGGCCCTCACCCTGCACTGCGCGCGCTGTATATGGCTATGGCTCTTGCTCATAACGTGACAAGCCCACACAGGTCAGCAGCGAGACCCGGCGCGCTGTCCTGCAGAATCCACTTGAACAAAACGGCCCTGCGCACCAGGATCTTTGGCCCGTACGCAGAATGGGAATCCCGAAGTTTTTCCGCTATATCGCGCAGCGGTGGCCGCTGACCTCGCAGCAGGTGAACGACAATGTCATCTCCGAGTTCGACAACCTGTATCTGGACATGAACAGCATCCTGCATACGGCCACGCACAACAACGCCGACAACCTGGGCCACCTGTCTGAGGACCAAATGTACATGCAGATCTGTAATTACATCGAGCATCTGTTTGCAGTAATTGCTCCGCGCAAGGTGTTCTTCATGGCCATCGACGGCGTCGCGCCGCGCGCCAAGATGAACCAGCAGCGCGCGCGCCGCTTCCGCTCGGCGATGGACGCCGAGGAATCTCGCCGTAAGGCCGCGAGCCGCGGCGAGGTTCTCGATGATGACCCGTTCGACTCGAACTGCATCACGCCAGGTACCGAGTTCATGATGCGCCTCACGCAGCGGCTGCGCTACTTCATTGCCCGCAAAATCACCGAGGACACGCTCTGGCAGGGCTGCAATGTCGTCCTCAGCGGGCACGAGGTTCCCGGTGAGGGTGAGCACAAAATCATGCGCTTCATTCGCAACCTGCGCTCGCAGCCGGGCTACGATCCGAACACGCGTCACTGCCTTTACGGCCTAGACGCAGACCTTATCATGCTGGGCCTTAGTACGCACGAGCCGCACTTTGCGCTTTTACGTGAGGAGGTCACTTTCGGTCGCCAAATCCGCTTCCAGAGTGTCGAGCTCAGCGACAAGCGCTTCATTCTGTTGCAACTCTCGCTCGTGCGCGAGTACATCGAGATCGAGCTCCACGATGCCAAGAACCCGAGCAAGCCAGACTTTGAGCGCATGCTCGACGACTTCGTGCTCATTAACTTCTTCATTGGCAACGACTTCCTACCGGAGCTTCCCATGCTCATGGTGAACGAGGGCGCCATTCCCGTCATTCTCGACACCTACAAGAGTTATCTGCGCGACTCGGGTAACAAGTACCTCAGTACAAATGGCTCCATCGACTTCATGGCGCTCAAACAGTGGATGGACTACCTCAAGGTGTATCAGGTTAAGAAGTTCGAGGAGTCGAGCCAGGACTTGAGCTGGTTCAATGCGCGACTTGAGGACATTAATTCTGCTGAGAATAGCGACGTGTTGATGCTGACGCGTGTGCAGCGATCCGACTTTGATGCTATCGCGCCGTTTATGTTGAATGCCATCAAGCACGACAAAGACGGTACGCTGCTTGAGGTTAACGCCGATGAGCCCAAGTTTGTGGAGCTTTTGGCCGAGCAAACGGGTTTCGAGTACAAAGACAAACAGTTGCGATACGTGAGCAACAAAGTTGAGCCAAAGGTCGCCCGCAAGGTTATCCGCCTTTACGACCATGCGCACGTCAATGACCCGAGCAAAAAGATTGATTATGCTGCGCGCTTCGCCGAGTGGAAAAACAAGTATTATTATCGCAAGTTCGGCGACACGTCGGACTCCCAGGTCGTGGCTCAGACTGCAAAGCGGTACCTCGAGGGCCTGCAATGGGTCCTATACTACTACTACCGCGGCTGTCCGTCCTGGGGATGGTACTACGATAACCACTATGCGCCGATGACTACGGAAATCATCACGGCCATCGGTGATGGTTTCGTGCCGGAGTTCGAGGAGGGCGTGCCGTTCTTGCCATTCGAGCAGCTCATGTCTGTGCTGCCCGATCGCAGTGCCAAACTGTTGCCGCCGGCCCTGCGCCCGCTGGTGCTGGAACCAACCTCGCCCATCATTGACTTCTACCCCCACGAGTTTGCCGTCGACAAAAACGGCAAACGCGCGGACTGGGAGGCTGTCGTGCTCATTCCCTTCATCGACCAGGATCGCCTACTGAAGTACGTGAAACCTATCGAGGAGACGGGCCTCACGCCGGCAGAAATGCAGCGAAATTCGCGGGGACTTGAGTACGAGTTCAACTTCGACCCTAATGCGGCTACACTGTACAAGGCGCCGGCAGCGTCGCTTTCCGACATCCCCGCATGCACTTGCGTCGTTAAAACGTTGACGTTCCCGCACCGCGAACTGCGCTATGGACTATTGCAGGGTGCTGTAATGGGTGTTGAAGCGCGGGCTGGCTTCCCCTCGCTTTATACGCTGCCGTTTGACTGGACAATCACCCGCAATGAAGGCGTCAAGGTGTTTGAGATGCCGAGTCGTGACGACTCAGTGATCCTGAGTCTGCGCAGGGCCGAGCACGCAGTCAGCGTCGGCGACCGCATTTTTGTGAACTGGCCCTTCTTAAGTGAGGCCGAGGTCACCCAAGTGCTCGCTCGTGGCCCCGCCCCATTTTGGACGAAGGATCTGCCGCGCATAACTGAAGATTATCGTCGCCATGGTGTCAAAATTGGTGAAACTGAGGCTCTCGTTCGTGTGCGTCATCTCCAAGGCCTCGGCCGTCAAGCAGATGGGTCTTACACTAAGCAGTTCGGCGGCGATGAGTCGGTTGTGCCTGTACAACTTGTCGTACCTCGCATTGCTCACGAGGATGAGCGTTTTGTCGAAAGGCCAGCCCTCCCGATCACAGAGGAGTTTCCTCTGGACTCTAGTGTTCTGCTTCTTCTTGCGAAATATTACGGATTCCCGGCTAAGATCATCAGTCACAAGGGCAATTCGGTTGATGTGGAGGTCCTCACGCCTCGTTATCGCGACCCGCTCTTCGCTGTTGCGCGCGCAGTTGCCGAAACAGAGAAGGCGCATATTCGTTGGTCGTCGACAGACAATGTTGCTGATGCGCTCGGTCTGCCTGTCAAATTCCTGTTGCAGCTGACGTCGCGTCTCATGGTGGAGGCCGGCGGCGAGTCGTTCAACATCAGTTTGCCGCTGCGAAAGCACGGCCTGGGTCTCATGGCCGAGGGATACTCGCGCTTGGGCTACCGCGGTATGTGGGAGTTTAGCGACCGTGGTGTCGCACTTTTGCTTGCCTACCTGCGTGAGTTCCGCGACGCGTTTTCGAAGCTACGCAGCGGCTCTGGTGGGTTAACTGCGCCCGTTGCGAAGAGTATGCGTGACTGGGTGAGAGGACACACTGAGCAGATCGCGTTTTTGCCTACATCCACGGTGCACTTGACGCATCAGAGCGTTGCGGCGATTGAGGAGAAGGTGCTGCAGCAGCCGCCGACGCATCTTGAAAAGGTCATAGTGAAGGGCGTCGATAGGGGCGCACTGCTGGCGCCAAAGCACGCGCACCACCAGCTGCGTAGTCAGAAATTCAAGCTGGGCGACCGTGTCGTATCGGCACTAAGCTTCGGAAAGGTGCCGCTCTACATGCGCGGCGTTGTCGTCGGTGTCAACGGAGGAACTCCGGCAACGACCACCCTCGACGTACTGTGGGACCATGAGTTTGAGGCGGCTTCAACTCTCGACGGCCGCACGAAGTCGAAACGCGGACTCACCGTGCCTGCAGGCTCAGTGCTGAATGTCTCGTTCACGCAGCTTTCCTTCCAGCAAGATAGGCAGTCGACGCGCCAGTTTATCAACGCTCGTGTTGATACGCGCTCGACGCCGGCTACTTCAGGCAGGCCGAAGCGCGGCCCCCAGCAATCAAAGCCGTTTATTCCTGCCGAGCCTCGCAATGATTGGGCTGCAGCCAAGCAGGTGAAGACGAATGCCTCGGGCCAGCAGCTCTTGCAGGCTCTGGGCCGTCCCAAGGCCCCTACGCAACAAGTGTCGCCTTCTCGGCATGCTCCGCAGGCGAGCTTTTCCACTGCCGCCAGCGGCCCTACTGCGCGGAGCACGGCACCGGTGCCCACGGCCAAGTCTGCCTCTGCTGGAAATGGTAGTAAACTGCAGGCCAGTGCGCAAGATGTTCGTGTGTCGAAGGGTCAATCTAAAGACCGGCAACCCACCGATGCTAAGCCTGCTGAGCAGAAGCGGCCCCGCGCGCATGCTGCGTCGCAACCGGGCGCGCAACCTGCAGCTGGTGCTCAAAAGACTTCACCAGCGGCGTCGGCGTCTGAGCAACCTTCCGCTGTCAGTGGCGGGCCAAAGACTGGAGCCGAGCAGAAACCTAAGCGCAAATCGGCCAGGTCCAAGAGTAGCCAGGCAGAGCAGAAGAAGCCCGACCAAAAGCAAAAGCCGGATGAGCAGAAGCCATCTGAGCAGAGGCCTGTCGGGCAAAAGACTGCCGAGCAGAAACCTGCTGTGCAGAAGCCCACTGAACTGAAGGTAGATCAGCCTGCGAGCCCTTCTTCGTTCGTGCTCCCCGAGGTGAAGGGTACCAAGCCGCCGAGCGCGGAGTCTGCGAAGACGCTACTAGACGCTCTCATGCTCAAAAAATAATCAGGTTTCTTTTCTATCAGTGTATTAATTAACTGTTATGTGTCGGTTTCTATGTAGGGCTAGCCAGCGGCGTAGGGGCGCAGGGGCGTCGGCCGGTTACGACAAGCACGGCGACATGTTACTAAGTGCGTGATACTGCTAAACGTCGACACGCTATATTTCCTCATTCGGACGGTTGAACCAGCGCACGCGATGCAGGGCACTCCCGGCCACGTCCATCGTACATGGGCGAATACCTACACGTCCTTTCCGGAGGTATATTACCAGCCTGAGTCGGTCGCCGATGTGCAGGAGATCTGCAAAGCAGCGGCGGCGAAACATAAGAATGTCGTCGTCACTGGAGCACGCCATTCACCGTCGACAATCACGATGACATCGGGTTGGCTTGTGAATCTGGACAAATTGAACCGTGTGCTTGGCGCAGAGGAGGATGACGGCTATGCTGACGTCCACGTCGAGGCCGGGATTAGGCTGCGCGACCTGAATCAGATCCTAGCGGAACGCGGTCTGGCCCTGCAGAATTTGGGGTCCATTAGTGACCAGAGCGTTGCTGGCGTTATATCCACGGGCACGCACGGCTCATCGTCGTGCCACGGCCTCATTTCGGAGCAGATTGTGAGCCTCGAGATGGTGACCGCTGATGGCGACGTCGTTACTGCGTCTGAGACGCAGAACCGCGAGCTGTTTTCGGCACTTCTGCTCGGTCTGGGTGCATTCGGCGTAATAGTTCGCGCCACAATCCGGTGCGTACCGGCGTTTAATCTGCTGTCGCGGTCGTACGCGCTCGACTTTGACCAGCTCCTTTCGCAGCCGGTTTGGGATAGCGTGTTTCTCGACTCGGAGTTCCACCGCATTTGGTGGTATCCTTACACTAACAAATGCTATGTGTGGCAGGCCGACCGCACGCTGCAAGCGCCACGCAAAGCGCCCTACTCGTTTTACGGTACGTGGCTTGGCCGTCTCAGCTACGAGTTCCTTTTGTGGCTGACCGTGAGCATTTGGCCGCAGTGGACGCCGCTGGTTGAAAAATGGCTCTTCAGGCATCAGTTCGATGAGAAGACGGTCGTGGAGCATGTGGGTCAGAGCGACCGGCAGATCAATATGGATTGTCTATTCAAGCAGTTCGTGAACGAGTGGTCCCTGCCGCTCACGCAGGGCCCCGAAGTACTGCGTAAGTTGCGCGCGGAGATTCAGAAGGCAAACTGGTATGTACATGCACCGATCGAGATCCGCGCGTCGAACACGACGCTGCCCTCGAGCCTGTTGGCCGACAACACGGCCAAGTCCGCGACGTCGCACGCGGGGCCCGTTTACGGTAACATTACGCGGCCGCTTCTAGACCCTTCGCCGCAGCTGCCGTACGCAGCGCCGGGTGATATCACGAACGAGCAGCTGACACTCAATCTGAACGCGACCATGTACCGTCCGTTCATGTTTGACCCACCCATTGCCGAGTGGTACGCCGTGTTCGAGAATATTTGTGACCAGCACGGCGGCCGGCCGCATTGGGCCAAGGTGTTTGCGCGGAACCCGTGGACGAAGCCCGAGAACCGGCCTGTTGTCGAGCGGTGGCTTGCCGAGCGCATGCGCTGGGATCCTGAGCAATTGTTCGGTGGAACCGAGTGGCTCCGCGAGAAGGGTCTGGCATTTTAAGGTGCAAAACAGTGCCGCGAAGTATCTGAATGTGTTTTCCTAGTTGTTCTTATAGTTGGTGTTCGTCTTTTCTTTGTACATATTCTCTATGCGCATATCTATGCAGAACTATGTCGTTAGCGCCTGCCATTCGAGAGCGCCGTTGCCAGTTTGTCGCTCATTATGTCGTTATCGTTGTCATCAGAGTTGTTGCCGTCGTCGTGGAGGTCATCAGGAAGCGCGGCTGTGACGCTCGCTTCGTCGGCGCTTGCGCATGCAGAAGAATAGATGATGACATCCATGTCGTCGCTTCCCGTAGCCAAAAGAGTCTGCTTCTCACCGGAGTACATACTCACACTGTTCACGCTTTCTCTGTGATCCTGGAAGCGGGCCACAACGTCTCCGGTGAAACGGTTGAACACCCACGCCGTGGGCGGCTTCTCCTCGCTACCGGACATAACATACTTGTCCATGGGCCCCGCAAACCGCGGGCGTATAAAGCAGGCATCCTGGAGCGGGCCCTTGAGTGAGACAACATCCCGTTTTCCTGTTATGTCGAGAAGCAGCACGGCCCGGTTTGAGCCCATCAAAAGTAAAGTTCGCGGATCCCAGGCCGAAGCCTGCAGTGATGAGTAGCGGCCCTCACCCGACGGCAGCACGAACTCGTCGACGGTAGTCGGCGCGTCGTAGTTGTCGAATACAAACAGGCGCTGCGGCGCCGCCTCAGTGTACGTTGTGAGCACGGCGAGCTTCTTATCTGCTGTCGGAGTCACACACTGCAGCGGCTCGCCGCCAAGCGTGCACCACCAGTTTACTCCCTCGCCATTTGCGTCGCGCAGCGACAGAGTTTGGTCCCAGCCGACTCTGAAAAAGAGGTCAGGGCGCGTCGGGTGCCAGCACACATCTCCGTTGCTTGACGAGAGCGAGGTATCGGCATCGTGGTGGAGCAGAATCGGGGTCTTCGAGTCCGTCTTGACGTCCCATACGACATCGATGCCGTCCAAATCCTCTACGAGGAGCCGCGAGCCACTGGGATGCCACGCAATCCGGTGTACGCCGTTGTCAAGGCGTATAGAGCTCGCGCGGGTAAACTTGAAAGCGTCTAGGTCGACGTGGTACAATAGTACGTTACCATCTGCGCAGCCGATAGCCAGGTTCGTGCCATCGGGACTGAACTCGACGACCCACACTTCGCTGTCGAGACGCAATTTCTGCACAATGTGGCTCGGGAATTGCGCGGGTTCGTCTGACACGGGTACGAACAACGACTGCTGCGGAATGCGTGTTGTGTGCTTGTTGAGCACAGCCTCGACGACTTGGCCGAGCTGCAGCACCGTGTCGCAGCGCGGCAGGTCCGGTGTACGGTGCTCTTCGTAGCGCTTCAAGTATTCGTAGCCTAGCGGTGCTGCTTCCTCTTGCTCGGCGGCAGCCACTAACGAGCCGAACAGGCGTTCTATAAGGTCACTGCCCGTAGAGTTTCGTGCGCGCATGAGCCGAATGGCCGTATCGCCGTCTTCCTGTAGTGCGCACTGCATGACCGTGCGCACAGCATCGCTCACGGCATCGATACCGAATAGATTCAGGTACTCCGAGACGTCGCACAACGCCGCCAGGTCCGCGAGCGCGCTGGGCGGCGCTCCTAGCGACAGCGACGTCACCGTCTCCAGCACATATGCGCGGGCAACGGCATTGTCCACAGACTCGGCGTCTTGTAACTCGGCGCTGGCCTGGCCTGTCTCGTCTAGGCACCTGAACTGCAGGGCCGCGCGCAGCAGCGCGGCGAGCCGCCCGCTTGGCACCGTGTGTTGCGGGCCAAGCATGTGCCGCAGGCGATTGTGCAGGCGCTGGCGCAGCTCTCCAGGCGGCGCCGGAGGCCGAAACAGCAGCAGGCCGAGCTGCGCCGCGTGCTCGGGCCGCGCCGCCGTCTTGATGACGCGCATGGCCTCCGCGCCGCCACTGGCGAGCAGTGTCTCCAAAACGTGGCACGACTCAATTTCAAGCACGGCAGCATCCAATTGCGGGCCGGGAAGGACGCCCGCAGCCAGCGCTGTGGCGCGCGGCCAGTCGCCGCGTTGGACTGCTGTGAGCAGGCGCGCCGCCGCGGGCGAGTCGACGAAAACGTGCGTGGCGTTCTCAATGGCACGCGCACGCTCGGGCTCGTCGAGCTCGAACTGCAGCGTGCTCGCAATCAGCTGCACTTGCTCCTTGTTCATGCCCGCGCGCAGAGCCGAATTGCGTGGGGGAGATGCGCTGCAACACCGCCAGAACTAACTCGCGCGGACCCTTGACCTGGCTGGGGACCGCAGCGGGCCGCATTGCAGCCGTCGGACATACGGGATGCGAAATGTTAGTGTGCCTAATTGCACACTCCTGTGTTTAAATGTATAAATACCACAAAAAAATTCAAAGTGTCTTGAAAGAAGACAGACAAAAAAAATAATCCGACAGTGGCAGGATTCGAACCTGCGCGCCCAAAGGGCAACGCCTTAGCAGGGCGTCGGTTTAAAACCACTCACCCACACTGCCCAATTGTTGTTAACCTCTTTGGTGCGCGTGTTATATGGCACTGTTTTGTTTACAAAAAACGATTCGCGTAAAGCTGTTTACTTTTAAGATTAGCTTGGATAGGCATACATAGTTTTTGGCGTTCTTTTAGCGTCCTTGAGGGCCTTATGAAAGCACGCGCGGCGCTCTGCGCAGAGTGAAGCAAGTTCACTCGTCGTGGCCCGCTTATGGCTCGTTCTCACTACTACTGCAGTCTGCTAGCAACAAGACTTTCTCTATTAAAATACCTTAGTGCACTGTTTGTGTCCGGTTTTAAATCATAGCTCTTTGAGCCACCTACTGTGCTGCTGTGAAGTCGCACTTGCGATACCTAATCAACTCCCACAGACTCCTGTGCATAGCTAACGGGTCATCAACTCACTACACGCAATTAATTTACAACAAGGCTACTCGCCGACAAGTGACAGCTAGGAACGATATGGCTCGCCCACAAGCGCCTGAATGACGCTTAGCCGTCTGCTGCAAGCGCGCGTTGTTTCCACCATGGGCGCCGAACCCCAACCGCTGTCGAGCGCTCCTCCGCGTTGTCGACCTTACAAACGCGCACGTTCGCGGCGGGGTCCTGCCACAACTCATAAACAACATGGACAGAAAGGCGCGCCACGAGCAGTTCGTGTCGGGGCTTCAAGGTGGCACCGTGTGCGATGTGTATGCTGTTGCCGGCATCTGCGCGCTCGGGGTAGTTGCATACCACTTTGTCGCGCGCGCGGTAGGCACTAACGTGGCGGCCTTGCAGCTCGCCGACTACGTGTTCAACTGGGGCACAATGCTCTTCGCCACGGTAATGTATGCCAACAAGTTGCCTGTGCTTGCCGCACTGTTGCTGGCGGTCGCCGGCGCTGCATTTCTGGCTGGCGGCCAGCCGCGGGCGGCTCCTAGCACGGGGGCTGCCACGGCGCGCGCGCGCAAGGCAGTTCAGACGAATAGTAGCACGAAAGGTGCTCGTGACAGCGCTGACAAGCCAGATAGTGGTGAAGGCGTGCCGAAGGTTGCTTATCGTCCGTTCCTCACCATATATCGGTCTGCCATGATGGTCCTGACGTGCACGGCCATCCTGGCCGTCGACTTCCCTGCTTTCCCGCGCCGCTTCGCCAAGACAGAGACCTGGGGTACGTCGCTCATGGATCTCGGCGTCGGCTCGTTTGTGTTCAGCATGGGCGTCGTGTCCTCTCGCGCGGCCCTGCGACAGCCACGCATCGCGTTTCGTACGGAGGCAGCCTCCAGCGTGCAGCAGACGGCCAAGGTTCTCGCGCTGGGTCTTGTGCGCCTCATAATGGTGAAGCAGCTCGACTATCAGGAGCATGAGTCCGAATATGGCGTGCACTGGAACTTCTTCTTCACGCTGGGCTTGCTGCCCCTGGCGTTCGTGCTTTTGCGCCGCCTGCCGCCAGCATCTTACGCAACGAAGGCCACGATTCTCGCGTTGGGCTACGAGATCGCGCTGAAGAACACGGGTTTGCTCGAATGGGCCCTCGCCGCGCCGCGCACGACCCTCGTGTCACAAAACAAGGAGGGCATTACATCGTTTGCCGGCTACCTCGCCATCTTCTCCTTCGGCTATGCGTACGGGCTGCGCCTCATGGCGGCGACAACGACGCTTAAGTCCATCTGCATCACATCGGCCGCTTGGGCGACGGCGGCGCAGCTGCTGTTCAGCCTACTGCGCGTTGCGACGGAACCGTCACGCCGCCTCGCGAACCTGCCATACATAGCTTGGGTTGTTGCGTTCAACACGGGCTTCTTGGGTATTTTCGCAGCCGGTGAGTACCTGCTCGATATGAAGCCGTCACCGTCGTTCAAGGCAGTGAACTCGTTTGGCGAGAGCGTATTTGTGCTGGCGAACATCGGCACTGGAATCGTGAACCTGGCCACTGATACGATGAGCCTGTCGCGTCTGGCGACGCAGGTCGTCCTGGTGGGGTACCAGCTCGCCCTTATGGCTGCAGCACATATGCTTTACAGCCGGCGCCAAGCCGCATAGTGAATGAACCGGCCTTTACCGTTATGACGTTACGACGTTATGAATACATAGTACCAAGTTGGGCCCCGCGCGCGCTCGTACGCGGCTAGTACGGGAATCTGCCGTTGTTTTTTATGCCTGCGTTCGACTCCACAATGCCCCATATCCTGTCCATCTTCATGCCGCCGAGGTTGTCCTCAACATACATTTTCGCCGTGCGACCCTGCTCGTCGGCGTATACCCAATTTATCCAGCCGAAGCGCTCGTTCGTGGCCCGCGTGCGTGCGACTTTAATTGGGACGCCGTACGTCGAACGGCCAAACAAGCCAATCTTCTCCACGAGCAGCGTCTCGTCGGTTGTCATGCTCTCCAGCGTTTGCCGCTTCAGGCCGGCCGGGTAGACCCTGAATATGCGACTCACATAGCTCCCCGTGAGATAATGTGCCACGGGAAGGGGAAGGCACACCGCCACGAGCCCGCACAGCGCCATGCCCGTGCTGATGCCCGTCACGCCCGTGGCTAAATAGCCGACGTAGCTACCTATAAGCGTAAATCCGACAGACCACCGCTTCACGAAGCTTACCTGCGACGCGTTCGGGCCCTCATACATCGGCTGCTTGCTCAGCGTGTAGTGCTTGCTGTCGAATGGCTCCTTGAACAGCCGCCCGGCCGGCTTGATCTTATAGAGGTGCGCCTCGTCGGGGTCGCTGGGGTCCACAGCAGAGAAGCGCCCGACAGATGTTGTGAAAAGACGTGTGCAGGGCCGTACATGCACGCGAAACGGCGCGATTATGCGTAGCATCGGCTTGTTACGCGCAGCGGGTCGAGTAAATAAATTGAGCGCCATATGCGCTTGGGCAGCGTCGCAGAACTGGAGATACGCCATACGGGCATTCCCACTCACGGCGCACCGCTGGCTCAGCAGCAGCAGTAGTGAGAGAGAGAGCTCGGCAAGCGATGCAAGTCTTCATTTTAAAAAATTATAGTTGGCCTTGACTGCGAGTGGCCGCGGCAAAACTCAGATCAGTGGTCCATTTTTTTCATATAGAAATAACAAATCGTATAGAAGGGTCGTCATTATCATAGCGCACGTCGTTGATCAGGAGCCGCGCTCAGTGCTGAATCGGCTGGTGCGGCTCCACACCGGCGTCGCGTTCAGCCTGCAGCGGCTCCTCGCCAAGCACCTCGCGGCGCGTCTCGTCATCTGCCTCTGTATAGAGCGTATCCTCAATGAAGTGCTCGGCTGTGCGGTTGACTTGCGAAGTGATATCTGTTGCGCCGTACCAGCACAGAAATCCCATCCCCACGAAGGCGCAGATGATAGAGAAAACTAGCGCCACAATGCCGCGCGCCGTGAACGTAGACGGCAAGAACTTCACCTGCCGGTTCTCTCCAGACAAGTCCGTGAAGTCATCGACGTGGCCTGCCGCGTTACCTTGCATCGACAAATTCACGCTGGCGCACGCCGTCTGGTGCGTCGGCGACAGCGGGTGCACCTTGTAGTTCTGGCGCAGCTGCGCGGGCGCCTCGATGAACTGCACGGCCAGGCCCTGCGTCAGGTGCCAGTCGATGTGGCAGTGGAAAAACCAGACGCCTGGGTTGTCAGCGCGGAAGCGGATGAGGAAATGCGAGTTCGGCAGTACCACAAATGTGTCGCGGCGCATGGGATACTTCGGGTAGTTCGCGTCGTCCTGGCTGGGGTCGTACGGGACGAACGTGTCCTGGCCCTGGTCCGGACCACGTTGCACGGCCTGGAACGTGTGGCCGTGCAGATGGAACGGGTGCTTGCCCGTATCGTCATTGTTCAAAATGATCTGCACAATGTCCATATGCTCGAGTACAATGGGGTGCGAGTCCGTGCCGTAAATAGTCTCGTTGTTCGCGAGCTCGTCCGAGGGCGCGCTGAGCGCGGAGAACAGCGTCGGAACCTTAGCCGGCGTGAACGTCTTCTGGTTGAGGAACGCGTACGGCTTGCCGTCGTACAGGTCCGTCATCTCGAGGTGCAACGTGTGGTTTACAGACACCGGTTCGAGAAGCGGCTCGTGGTCATAGGGCACAAGGTCGAAGTCGTCAAACCACCGCAGGTTCTCGGACGTGTACGTGTCGGGAGTGAGCCCATCAGCAACGCCGGCGATCTCCGAGTTATCGGTAAGATTCGTGATCGGTGCCGTCTTGAAAATTCCCACATTATCCAGCTCCACAAACTTGTCTTCCGCAGGGTGGCCCTGGTACATCCAGGCCGTGTGGTTCAAACCGAGCTCGGGCGGGATCTTGTCGTAAAGCGACGAGTCAGCAATCTGGACCATCGGGTAGACATCGTCCGCATTCGAAGTAGTGTTGAACAGCACTGAGTAGCGCTGCGCCGTGCCCAAATAGATGAGCTCAGCATCAGCCGGCTCTGTATAGACACCGTCGACCTCGACAATCGTGAAGTTATGGCCCGGAATGTAGAAGTAGAAACCCGAGAAAGCGCCGGTGTTCGCAATGCGCAGTCGATACGTCTTGCTCGGCTCGACCTCGAACCGCGGGTGCCGCGTATCGTTGAAAAGCAGCGAGTCTGGGATCGGCTCGGCGCCCGTCGGGTTATATAGCGTCATGAGTTCCTTGTCGGAGATATCCTGCGTCAGCTCGTGGTACCAGTCCGTGAGGCTGAAGCTGATCTCGCCGGCCACGTCGTCCTCAAACCACGCATCATCGTTATCCACGAGCAACAGCTGCCGGTACCCATCCGGATAAAGGTTATCCACGTGTGCGTGGTACCAGTACGTGCCCGTTTGGTCGACCGTGAAGTTGTAGAGGAACGAGGAACCCGCTGCACTTGGGCACTGTGTGAGCATGGGCGGGCCATCCATGTCCGTTGTGGAGTTCTGGAACATGCCGTGCCAGTGGATCGTCGAGTTGCGCTTCGGGTTTTCGAGGCCATTCGTCACGTTCGCCACAATGCGGTCACCCTTACTCACGCGCACAATCGGCAGAGGCCACTCGTCGTTGATGGACACGACCTGCCGGTCCTTCAGCCCATCGGGATTCACCGTCTTCCAGCCCAGCGTCCAGTTGAAATAATGTGTCGTCGAGGCGCTGGCCAGCGCCAGCACCGCACTGAGTCCAGCAAGCTTCATTAGTGGCCGATTTCGCCGCGCGACAAAAGCGTTAATATATGCAAAAAGTGTGGCTCGATCGACGAGTCCTCACTGTGTCGCGCGACCCTCGCCCTGCTCACATAAACGACTGATTAATTTGATATCCCCCAATCTCTGGCATGAGTCGCACGAGTCCGTGCATTGAGTTGCAGATTCACGAGAAAGCCCAGCTAATTAAGATCGGATGACGCGGCTGCTCGGCAAGGTCTACTCCAGTAACGGGCTCTACAAATGTTACAGGGGTGACGGTGCGACGGCACATCACGATCAGCGCGCACTCATGAACAAAGCGACTCATTACTGCGAGCCCTCATGACTGTTATCTTTGAATGTGCGATCTTCATCGATGCCAAGAATGCAATTCATCTACGTAGGAGCTGCGTGTAGACGAGCGCGCGTTATGCATGCGTCGTCGATCAGCTCACGAAGCCGAGTCATCACCATGACATAAGGTCACAGCTGCATGCGAGGCTATGAAATCCCTTCCTCCCCCGAGGGTAGCTTAGATAGAGTGGAGGGTGCGGTTCCGTGCAATCAGACGTAGGGTAGAAATCATAAATGACTGGTTCGCGGTATTAGATACTGCCTGGGCTCTGTATCTCGGCTCGTGTATGAAGCCTTTTGCCGGCAAAATATTATGCGGACTACGATGACTCCACGATGAAAGATCGCATTGCAGCTCCGTACAAACCATCGCGCGGCCCTCCTGGGAATCGGCGCACCAATGATCTAATTTTTTCGTGAGTTCGGCTACAGAACATGGGTCAGGCAGGTGGTACATGCAGATCTCCGATCGCGCTAACCAATATATGCTACAGAAGTGATCATCTAATCAGGTACGAGTGCCGATCACCCGCCAAGATTATCGTATTCATCAACGCCGCGCACGAGCACTGCGGGGTAGGTACTGTTATGCCACAAGTAAGCTAACCCGTTCAGAGCTGGCATGCTCATCATGCCAGCCGCAGTATCTCACCTAGACATGCGATCACGGCCACAACGCTTGGCATAGGAGCGATCACAGGCGAGATAACTTTTCCGTTCAGCTCTAGCGGCAGCGTCATGCAACGTTTATGCAATCAGAGGGTAGGGCAGTAGACATGGTTCTCACGCGGCTGTCTGCATGGCGCATATTAGGGTTGCAACTCGATGATCTTGCAGTCCTCCTAGCTATATAGTTATATAGTTACATTGTTCTCGGTCGCGAAGATCTAGTGGTCGCAAGCTTGTTGGTTCCCTGTTTTCGACTATGGGGCACAACCCGTTTTTCCTTGATATATTCATCATCGCCTTTCGCGAGTCGCTCGAGGCGTCTGTCATTGTGTCCGTGCTTCTGGCTTTTGTAAAGCAGTCGTTCGGCCAGCCGGGAATGAACCGCAGCGCCTACAAGCGTCTGCTCTGGCACGTGTGGATTGGAACAGCTATCGGATTTTTCTGTTGTCTCGTCGTGGGTGCCGGATTCATCGGCACGTTCTACACGCTGGGTAACGATATCTGGTCCGCGAAGGAAGACCTGTGGGAGGGAATTCTGGCTATAATCGCCTCCATAATGATCACAGCCATGGGCCTGGGTATGCTCCGCGTGGAAAAAATGAAGGAGAAGTGGCGGGTCAAGATCGCCACGGTCATCCTCGAAGGTGGTCTTGACAACGAAAAGTACAAGGGAAAGCTCGGTTGGCTGAAGCGTATGAACCCGAAGAACTTTAATCCAATGGCGCTCCGCCCGTCTAGCCTCGGCCGCTGGACGCGCAAGTATGCCATGCTCCTCTTGCCGTTTGTTACCGTCATGCGCGAGGGCGTTGAGGCCATCGTATTTATCGCCGGCGTGTCCATCGGTCATCCTGCGTATTCGTACCCTCTCTCTGTGGTTTTGGGCTTGCTATGCGGCTGTGGCACTGGATACGTGCTCTACCTGTTTGGCGAGCGCGTATCAATGCGTTGGTTCCTTATTGGATCCACCTGCTTCCTGTACCTGATTTCAGCGGGACTCTTCTCGCGTTCCATCTGGTATTTCCAGATGTATGTGTTCTCGAACCAGACGGGCGGAGATGTGGCAGAGAGCGGCTCGGGACCCGGCTCGTATAACATCAAGCAGACTGTTTGGCACGTCGACTGCTGCAATCCCGAACTGAACAACAATGGATGGGGTATTTTCAACGCGCTGTTTGGGTGGCAAAATTCGGCCACCTACGGGTCGGTCATCTCGTACAACTGCTACTGGATCTTCATTGACGTTATGATTGCGGCCATGATCTACGAGGAGAAGACAGGTAAGCTGCCCATCATTGGTATGTTCTGGACGCGGCGGCGGGTGACTACTGAGGAAGCCGACGAACTGTTCGTTCGCGCCCAGGAGCGTGCACGCGAGCGCATGAAGGATGTTGTAGACGACGAGAGCGCTGGAGACAAGGGTGCTGTTATTGAGGAGACGCGTTCTGGGTCGGCCGAGTCGATTCCTTCCGACCAGCGCGAGAAGGTCCAAAAGGATGCCATAGTCACGACCGCCGCGGCCTAGGTCACGCTCCGTTTAACGCCCTTTTTAAGCATTAATGAAACTTCTAAATCCTAGTAACGACTGCATACCCTAGCGAAGCGGAAGACCCCATCACCCCCCTGACTACTCTGTGAACAAGGTCGCTCGGGCCAGAGCGTCCACGGAAATAGTAATGAAAGTCTCTCCCAAAGTTTGGTCGGCTTAGAAGTTGGTGCTGCCATGCACTCGTTAGTACTTCGTCCAAAGTAGATTATTTGATGAAGCGAACACTCATATTAAATCATTTTAGCTTCTTGGCTACCCAAAACTCACAGTCAAACAGCATTCGGGCCATTTTGTCCGGATGGGTTGCACAATACGTTGCCGGTATGCGGGACTCGCTTTCTATAAATACCCAGCCGGAGTCCTCGACAAGCTTTATGATGCTTTCCAACGAGAACTCGAGTCCGTCTACGGCCAAGTCCTCGCTGTGCCAATGCAGAGGACCAAAGTTGACCCAAAGCCCACCTACTTCAACAGCACTTGTTATTGCCCTTAGCGTGCTCAAGAAGTTATATGGCGCATCAATAAAGAAACACGTAGCCACGGCCTGCAGCTTTCCTGTGGATTCTTCGGACATAGCAAGCTCCTCGAACGCGCCTATGGCCATCGACATTGCACCGGGCTGATCACTGCCAGCAGGCCACAAGTCTGGTATCGTGACTTCTCTATACTGATCCGCATTACTTCGCCAGTGGCTCGGCGTGTGTATATAGGGATAGATCGTCCACGCAGCCTGCTTAGGAGTTCCATTAAGCACAACATGAGACGCTAGTAGCATATGTGTGGAGAATTCGTTACCAATAGCATCAAATCCGTTGCGCGAAAGCTCAAATGGCAAACGGCCCAGCCCCGAACCAGGAACAATCACTTTCGTAGCCGGCCGCGACGCGACAGGAACATGTCTACAAAGCGCATCAATGATCCGCTGAAAGCTTTGCCTGCGTTCCTTTATCCCGTCACTGGACCACTCTCTGGCCAGCTGGCGTAACGTAGATGACACTTTTGCCTCATCGAGCTGACTAGGCTGAATGTCCACATCGTCAGCATACGCGGCAGCATCGTCAACAAAGAATTGAATCGAGTCGCCGAAAGCCTGGAGTACCCGAGCGTTCGCGCTTGCCAAGCTGTCCAAGTGGCGCAAGTGCTCGACATGGTCCACTAAATTAGCCTCCTCCGCGAGGCGTAGTCGCGGCCCAATGAACTCAGTATGAAAACCTTCCGCGTACTGGCGAAAAGATGCCTCCGCTCGCCGGAACACGAGCCGCTCTTCGGTGTCCATACCGCGTCCCCACAAGCGCTCTTTGTATACGCGCGCCGAAGTCGCGACTTAAATATGGCGATGGTAGACGCCCAGCGTTCGTCGTCGCCTCGAAGTACGCACGTGACAAACCAATAGTCAGCCCAATCAAAGCCCAAGCGATTCCGACCACCCCTGCTCGATCTCCACCGCTAATGTCGTTCCAGGAGCAGCACAAACGGCTCGTGCAGTCGCTTTATCGCAACTCGCTGAGGCTGACGAAGTCGTGGATCAATAGGCGGGACCTGTGGCGCGCGAAGGCGCTCGAGATTCGTCATCAGTTCGATGAGAACAAGGACCTCACTGACAAGTACGAAATCGGCAAACTGGTAAAACAGACCAGCGCACTGCTCACAAAGTACAAGCACCCGGACCCGATCATCCCCCCGCAACGCCCGGACGGTACGAGTTTCGAGCGCAACATACCTACAGAACCGCTGCTTTACAGATACCGGGAGGGCGATCACACGCTCTAAGCTCTGCTGCATTAGCGCCGCTGGCTTGGGGTGTGCAGCATAGTTCGAAGAGTCCTTTTTACCGTTTAGCCTGGGCTTTTGCGTCATTTGGAACTTGCCATGTATTTTCTAGAGTTACATAAAAAGCCGTTATCACACTATTAAAGGAATGCGCTGGCAAGAACCAGAAGTTCTTCTAAGAGCTTGCCATAATCCATTTTGTTTCATTTCTTCTCCTCGTCCGTAAATGATTTGCATTTTTGTACAACTACTGTAACGCGTGCCGAGCGGCATATTCTTTTTCCTTTTTTTTTTTTTTTGGCCCTCGGAGTCTGGTCATAAACAACATCACTCGATGATGCCTTCCTTCGCACCTATACCGAAAACTGCCGCCTTCGCAAGCCCTTCTTCGATCATTGTCTTCAATACCTCTTCATGACCAAGTTCAATGGCACAACCAGTCATCAAAGGCACTACGCCGAGCATGGATCGCTTCTCAAACAGCTGCATGATAACTGGTATATTTTCAGCGCCATTCTGCGCTTTCACAAAATGAACCGCCCTCTTGTTCCTGTAATCACGGTAGCTCAGTTCCAGACACGGCGCGTCGAACGCGTAGCCGAGCTGAATCCGTACCTTGCTAGCCATCTGAGGCAGCAAAACGAGCTGCAGCTCCGGCTTCTGCTCAGCGAGCTGTGTTAAAATATCCCAGACCCCATAGCTATGTTTCAGGAACGATACAACCTGATCAAGTGAGCCGTTGCAATGACTCTGCACCGCTGGAAGAAACGGCGTTAACAGCTTCTGAGGGTTGAACTCGGCGAACGCAATTTTAGAGCCATTGAAGACAGATAGCACGCCATTGTGGTTTGCATACTTGATTTCTAGGCTGCTGAGCGTTGCTGTACGGACCTCGAGACCTAACGAAGTAGCCGATGATAAGGACTGAGCCGAGTGGTGAAGCGTCTTCAAGGCATCAACAAGACGTGACAGCTGGTCAGGGTGCTGTTTCGTCGTCACCGCAAATGTACCCTCTTGCCCCTGGATAGCGATGTCGGCTGATCCAACTGTATCGGTTATATCACCAAGAGGCGCGAGCTGTCCACGATGCGCTCGGCCTACAGCCCGAATTCCATTGTCGTCTACAGTACACACGAGGCCTGTGTTCGCCCACGAAGTCGATTCTGGAATGATCGTGGAAAGATCCACGACCACCTTGAGGCTTTGACCCCCCTCATTTGCGATAGTGTGCTTGAACTGAACGGCCGTGAGTTCGCGACCCAACTCATACAGAACAAACTGCCTCGCGTAGGCACTCGCTAGTTCAACGAAAGTACTGTAATCAGGGTCATCTAGATTCAGCGTCGTGTGGACCTCATGCATTGGTCCTATTGACCAGCGCCGTTGGCTGCACTGCAACCGGGTTGCGAACCATCGAGGCTTGCCGTCGCCCAGCGCGACCGCCAAGCACCACCCCTGCGAACGTGGCAGTCGCAGCGCCAGCAGGGTGCCGGCTGGTGCGATCTTCTCGAGTTCCTCAGGCGCAAGCTTCACGTTAGATTGAGCACGCCAGCCAACGGCTTGCGCACGGCTCGCGATCAGCTCTTGGTTCACTTGAACCCTGAGCTCGTTCAGAACCGTGAGCGGAGCATGTCCAGGACTATTCAGACGATCCTGTGCCTCGCTAGTTAGATTACCGCCGCCACTTAGCGCAAACTGCCCGCTTGTAGGATCAATACTGAGCTCAATGCGTCGCGACGGGGAAAACTCGAGGGCCAGCGTAAACTCGGAAATTCGCACGATCCAGCTTGCCTCTACAGCTGCGATTATTTTGCTGGCATGCTGTTTCGCAGCTTCAGATAAGAGACGCAAAGTAAAGTCCTGAATAGGTACGTCCAGGTTCACTGCTTCTATCTCAGGATGAATAACCAGAGCGTGCGGTGCTCGCTGTTGCATGGAAAGCGTCAGCTCAGCAGGCTCGCGGCTTCCTAGGCAATAGCGGATGACAATTTCAGACTTGGCGGGATTGTAGCGGTGGCTTATTATGCCTGCCCACAGCCCTGCCTCACGCTCGAACTCGGCCAGCTGGCGGTCAATGAGCTGGAGTTTGTGAACCGAACACAACAAAGAAACCCAGTCAAGCACACGCACAAGGGGAAGAGAGGTGAGCTGCTCGTTCACGCTGGCCTCGATTCGCCGCTTGAACGAGGGGGTTAGGGGTGTAGTCGGTCCGCTTTCTTCCCCTAGCCCGCAGTCAACAAAGAAGAAGCGGCTTTGTGCCGCGACTTCCTCCTCAGCAATGCCAAACTCGACCCAAAAGACACCCTCACTAATGATGAACCGAGCCCGACCATTCTTGACGACATAGTTTTGGTACAACGGCGGTAGATGTTCATGCAAGGCAAGACGCACGGCTATGAGCACGTCCAAACGCCGCAATATTCGCAGAACTTCTACATCTGTGAGCTTTTCGACCGGAAGGAATAGCTTAGCCTCAGGGGTTGCGTACGGCTCGCTATTCCTATACACTTGTAACCCCGTCTCCAAGTCTGCCCAAGGCGCTTTTGCCGCGCTCAGATCGGCTTGGAGCCTGAACAGGGCGCCCACAACGTTATTGAAGCAACTAATCTGTCCGAATAACCAGTTCGCGACGTCAATGGCGCGACTGATATCCGGAGAGACTGTTGCCCATTTGCACAGAACATACAGCTTCACATACTCCTGACGACACGCTACAACGAAGTCCAAAAACTGCCGCTTGCGTGTTGCGTCATTCGGAAGACTTTCGATAGTTCTTAGCACGTTCGCCAGCTCTTTGCCGCAGCGCGCCGTGGCATTCAACAGAATCGTGCGCAGCGGCACAAAATTCTGAGTGATGTGATCTATGCGAGGCGGCTCTTCAGCGATCACATCCGCCACAGCCTTTCCGTCCATCGGTACGAGTCGGAAAGCAGCCGGTTCCAAGTCGAACAGTCGGAAGCAGCCGGTTCCAAGTCGAACAGCCTTGTTCTGGGATCAAGCCGCAGCAGATTAAGAGTCTTGAGGTGGTGGTACTGCCCAGCGTGAGGAGTACGTTTGACATTTCGGCCACGGCGGCTGGCTCATAGAGCGAGGCTACACAACGTCGCCGTTAACTTTTCGGACAAGTCGTAGTCTAGCACTCAAAAAAAAAATAAATTTATAGTTTTTAGTGACGCGAAGTGACGCGAAGAATAGCAAAGCAACTTTGCTGCTGCAGAAACAAGCATGTGCCTTGAAATGTACACGAAAAACGTGCAGGCACCTAAAAAATAGGCAATTTGAGGAAAAAGCGCATTGAACCTTGCATTCAGTCCCCACAATCTATCCTTAGCCGCTATGCTGCAAGCGTTTCTGTTTATAGCCCTTGTGTATATGATGGGCAAGGGCGCCGCTCGGAACGTGACGATCAAGAACCTAGTTTGTTATTGCTTGACTATACCTGATGCCGGAGCCGAATCTTGATCCGGCTCCCGGTAGCAGCCCTGAGTCGGAGCCGTCTCGGCCAGATGTCCAGATTCCAGCAAACGGGTCCCGTGATGAATCCAGTATAGCCAGCCGGGGTCAGCCACTCAAACTAGTAACTTCCTTCCCTGATGCACCCTATAGGTATCCATCTGTTAGCTTACTGCCCACGCCGATTGTGCCGCCCGGACAAGAGCGGACCCTTTCCTCGTCGCTGACTGGCGCTGATTCCCCGGCTCAAGTCGCCCAGCGTGGCTTTAGTTCGTCTCTCGTGCCCGATAGTTATTCTTCGTTGCACACGCCTATCTCGGCTCCTGCGCCCGCTCAAGAAAAAGAAGAAGACGACGACGAGCGGGCAGGACTGACGACGCGTCCTCTTATTGTGCCGCGTGGAGCCGCCGACCTGGGTCGCAATGGGTCGTTAATGATCCAGAAGCGAGGTGACAGAGCCGCCCAGCTCGCGCGCTCAGGCTCTGTGGGCTCCCCGCAGCGTCAGCCCACTACAGTTCTGCACCGCGAGCGCGAGGTGTCGTCCATTCCGCGCCCTGAGTCGGTACCGGAACAAGTGTACATTGCAAACAGCACAGACAACAAGGGAACCGCCTGGAAACGCGTTAAGTTTCTGGGGAAGGGGAGTTTTAGCGAGATTGTATTGGCGCGTCCGGCGGAAGACTATGTGAAGCCCGAGATTCGCGAGCAAGTAGAGGCCGAAGCTGAGAAGGAGGTGGCAAGACTGACGTCGAGTGATAAATACACCGGTGCTCCGAAGCTCCTTGTTGCCGTCAAGATTACGCCTATCTCAGATGCGAAGGACCCACAGCTGCACGCGTTCAAGCGCGATGTTGATTTAGTGGCGACACTCCCCGCGCACCCTTCACTTCTGCGTATGTTTGGTTCCAGCCTCGACTTAGAGGTGCATCACCGCTCCATTTTTGTTTTGCCCTATTGTGGGGGCGGCGACCTCTTTGAGTTAGTTGCTAATCACCGCTCCGCTCTGTCGGCTCTGCTCGTGCGCAGAATCTTTGCCGACGTATGTTCTGCTGTCGCATTCTTGCATTCGCACCTCGTAGTCCACCGCGACATCAAACTTGAGAATGTGCTTCTTGACCTGCCCGTGGATACAATTTTGAGCATGCAAAGTCCGGAGCTGTATACAGGCCCTATTGCCAAGCTCACTGACCTAGGTTTGGCTCGCCGCATTAGCGCTGAGCAGCCGCTGCTCACTACTCGCTGTGGCAGCGATGATTATGTGCCTCCCGAACTGCTGTTGGGACAGCCCTATGATGGACGCGAGACGGATAGCTGGGCCCTTGGTGTACTACTCTACACTATTTTGGAGGGCCGGCTGCCTTTCGACACGCCCCCAAATGCCATGTCTGAAGGCGTGAGGGCACGTCTGCGGACGGCGCATCGCATTGCTCGTGTCGACTGGAGCTGGTACAAACGCAAGGAATGCCCTCCGGAGTGGTTAGGCGGGAAGGAGATCGTAAATAATACGCTCGTTAGGCGCAAACAAAGGCGTTCTGCCGCAGAGTTGCTGAGTATGCCCTGGGTCGCTGATGCTCTGCCTGCAAAGGTGGAGGATCATTATAATTCGAGTGACGTGGTGGACTTATTCGTGGACTAATTTTCTGACAGGGTATTACCCGTGATGTACTAATTTATTTATTTGTTTCCTAGAAGTCCCAGAAGTCCACGTTTGCGACCTTTGCGTCCCGCCGTTGATGCATCCTCATCGGATGAGTCGCTGCCGCTGCTATCCGAGTCATTTGAGTCTTCACTGTCATTATCGTCCTCTTCCTCCTCACTGCTTTCTTCGTCAACCGGTTTCTTAGCAGGCACAGTTGTAGTGCTACGGTTCTGCTCGTGGACCGTCGGAAGCCTCATATTCGCAAGGTCAGCTAGGTTGCCGAGACCCGGGACGCGCGACGGAGCCGGGCCTGCGGGCCTCGCCTTGTCGCCAGCGTTTTTGGTAGGAGGCTCCTTGTTCACTGGGTCAGCGCTTTCAAGCTTAGACCCGTTCGTAGACTTAGGCTCCGTCTTGAGCTCTGACTTCAGATCGGAGGAAGCAGGAAGTGGAGCTCGGCCATTTACTTGCTCATCATCTTTTCGCAGGGGTTTTGGATTGTTCACGCGGTCCGAAGCGCTGGATGGCCTGCCATTCGGAACGGCGACCACTCTTCGACGCGACAGCCGGCGCAGCCGCTCTCCCGAATCCGACTCAGACTCGCTGCTCTCATGGTCCTCGGATTCAGACGCATCGGTGCTCATTTCGGATTCTGCAACGTCCTCATTCCTAGTATCTGAATTCTGCACGAGATTGCTCTGTGGCGATTCCAGAGCATCCTTAGACTTTTTCTTCACACTAGGTTCCCCCACAAGCGTCACATCAGGCTTACTAGGATCAGGCGTTTTCTCGCTTTTCTCGATGCCTCCAGACTGGGTGGCCTTAGTATTCTCTCTACTTCGAGTAGTGGCCACATTAGCTCGGTCTTCTTCTTGCAGGTCATGACTCGGCTTTGCCGCATTGCTCCGCTTGGGCGTCTCTACAGGCGCAGCAGGAGGCTTTTGCGCAGCCGGTGCCGGAACCGAGGTTGCCTTCGCAGGCCGTCCACGTTTTGGCTTCGGGGTTTCCGGGGCTGCAATGGGTTCAATACTCTTTTTCTCTGGCTGTGATACTCCAGCCGGGTCAGGTTGACCCGGAGCCTGCAATTTTGCAGGTTCGGCAGCAGCCGGTTTGGGTGGGTCAACTTGTTTTGCACCGACATCGCTTATAGAAGCACTGAGTCTCCGCTCACTCTCAGCTCTTGAGCGCCCAAATAATGGCGTATGAGCGTTAGCGGCAACTTCCTTTTGGTTCGGAATTGGAAGTCCACTTTGTTCCTGAAGAGAGTTCTCTGGCTGTGGGGTCTGCAGTATAGGGGTTTCTGGCTCTGATGACGTTAGTCTGGCCACTTTCTCTCGTCTACGTACACGCTTTGTGGACGACGGTTCGCTACGAGGCGATTCCCCAGGCCCTGACGAGAGAGGCTCACATGGTTCAGAGGCTTTGCGCTTTGCGCCGGGGCCCAGAGATCTGATGTTCTGCACAACCAGATATGCTTCAGATTTGGCGTCCAACGCGTCGACGACCGAGTATGACCGAGGAACCTCGCAGAAGTGGGATTCGAGGAGCTTCACAGCTTCTGCAGACACATTCGCGTTGTATTGGTATTGTGTTAGAACACGCTTTTGAAAGGTATCAATCGTTTCTGTATTCGGCGCTAGTATCAGCAAACGATTCTCTCGCTTTCCGGGGGCTAGCAACGGCACCACATTTTTCGATGAAACCTCATTCTGGAATTCTAAAATTTGGTCCTGTGTAACAATGTTTACGAAGTAGCGTTTACGGCCAGGGCCGGGATTTGATCCCGAGCCAGCAGACTGCGGCCTCGCGGTCTTCTTCATTTCCTCGCAGTCCGGCCCAGTTACAACTCAGTACCAAACGAAGACTTCAGACTGAAATTCTTCTAAAAAACAATCCCACCACCCTAAGCAGGGTGTTGTTTCGGCCGCTACATACGTTTACTGAGAGTCATGATAAAACCTCTGCATGCTCAAATATTGCCCACATGCAGAGCTTATCACCACGAACTTGCTTTCATTTTAGGTCAAAGGGAGCGTTTGAATAAGCTACACCTGAAAAGCATACTATAGAGCCAAAAATTCATATCCATTACATGTTTTCATTTCTTTTCATCAGCGGCGGTGGCTTTGAGAGTTTGCTCAGAGCGACGCGGACCATACCGCAAAATCATAGTCCATACACTTAGGGAGCTTATTGCACAGAGACCAGCCAGAAAAGAGAAGGTACCTCCGACCGTCATGTTGTCCATCATACTCTGCAATGCGGCGAGTCCACCTGCACAAGTGCAGCACCGCGCAAGATTGTTACAAGATTGGCTTGCCGCTGAGTCTCCGGGAAACAAGTCGACAAGGAGTGCCGACGATGTATTCAAGAACATAGTGGCACCAATGGAGATGAAAAAGGTCATCACTACGGGAACGTAGAAGGAAACATGGAAATGTAGGGTCCATCCGAACACAAGGGTTGCAGCCACAAGCAAAGCAGTCGCGTAAAACGAGTAGCCCATGCGTGCTTTGTAGATATTGATGGGCGTGCGCTTCGACTGTACCTTGTAATTGTGTTGCATGAGTTTGCCACTTGCGAGGGAGCAGCCCAAGGTGCCAATACCACTTGCCAAATAGGTGAAACCAATCTTGCGCGTATCAAAATGATAATCGCTGGCCAGAAGGGTAGACTGGGCTGTCAAAACCATATACCACGTAGTGTAATGCAATGCTGTAGGAATAAGCATCATGACAACACGAGGCTGGAAGAAGAGTTGTGTCCAGCGCAACCATTTCACGCTGCGTGGAGGCAGAAACCACTGATCACTGTATCCAGGGTCAGAAGGATACAGCGGAACTCCTGTAAGATGATGTCGAGTTCTAGCGTAAAGCGAACGGCTCATGAAAAACTTAAGATCCCTCAACGGAGCCCGGGATCCATTGCCCACAATGTGCCGGTTTGTTTCGGGCAAAAGCAGGAAAATTAGAATCAGGATGAATCCAGCATAGACGGCGAGACCCCAGAAAATGGCTCGCCACGAGTTGAATTGATTTTCAAGACCACCACCAATAAGCGGACCGAAGCAGTTACCAAGCTGCGAGATCCCCATCGCTACTCCTACGAGCGCGCCGCGTGTACGGCGAGTAGTGAAATCTCCAACCGTGCCTCCAATCAGAGACACTGTCGATGCAGCGCCAAAAGCTTGCAGAATGCGCAGGCCTAGTAGCGTGCCATAATTGCGCGCGCAGGCGAGACCAATATTGGCACCCAAATATATTGCGACGCAACAGTAGTAAACAGGACGACGCCCCCAGACGTCACTCAAGGCTGCCCAAAAGATGGGAGACACGCCTTGGAATATGGAGTAGACCGTTGACGTGATATTAATTTTGGAAACAGAGACATCAAAACTGTGCGCGAGCTGGCTGATAATGGGAAAGTAGATCGGAACGCTGATTGACGACGTACAAGCAGTGAATGACACTACGACGACAATGAGCCACTTCTCCCAAGTTTTAGCGAAGACGGATTCGGGGAACTCAGCGGCTACCGGCTCCGTAGACACGACGGGAGCCTTATCCGACCCAAACGACTTTACAGACTCAGCCGGCCGAGGTGCGGAGGTATTCGGCCCTCCCTGGACTTTGTTTTCGCCCGCCTCCATCGCTGCGACTATTGGGAAGGCAGCTCACCAACGGCTCTATATCGGATGATGATAATATATAAATCATATGTTCCCCCCTGCATGAATCGAGCACCATTTAGTCATGCGGCACGGGTAGACTAGTTGTCGAGTTCTATACTCATGGTATATCGCCGATATGCCAGATAGAGATACTCAAAGGGTTCGTCGTAATTAGCGAGCCGCATAGTCTCGCGAAAGTCGCATTGTCATCGATGTCGGTTTGCAGCGGATCTCGGGTCTTACGGAAAGACGAGGAGCACGTGAGTGCTCATAAGCATGCTGTTTGATGTTTCCCGGCAAAAATGAACAGATCCAAAGAGCAGATCATGTGTCGCTTAGACTAAACAGTATGGAGTGGTTTACGCCGGGGAGGGAAACTGCAGTGAAGGCTCTCTGCAAGTAAATTCTAAGAACAAAATGTCAAGTATCGTGCGTCTAATTAATTGTTGAAAGCTTCTAAAAAGAGGGTAGCGCTATAAAACAGCGCCGAAGTGCCAGGGCACAGTGTGCGATAGCCAATTGCATAAGTTGCATAAGCTGCCTGCATATGTGAGGCACATGCAGTGCTTATCGCCTCAGATATAGAGGCGTTTTATCATCCGAAAAGCTAATTTCGTTTGGTTTGCTCTTCATTTGGGTCCACAACAGTTTGCTGCGACCGCTTCGGGCCATATTTAAGTATCATGGTCCAAGTGCAGCCAGCACTCAGTGCACACAGACCGGCCAAGAAAGAAAAGGCCCCGCCAATAGTCATATTGTCCATCATACTCTGCAATGCGGCGAGCCCGCCTGCACAAGTACAGCACCGGGCAAGATTGTTACATGACTGGCCTGCCGCAGAGTCACCAGGAAAAAGATCCACCAGTAATGCTGTTGTTGTGTTGAGGAAGAATGTGGCGCCGATAGAGATAAAGAATGTCATAACCACGGGGACGTAAAACGAGATTTGGAAATGGAGCGTCCATCCAAACACTAAAGTCGATGACACGAGCAAAGCGGTTGCAAAAAACGAATAGCCCATTCGTGCTTTGTAAATATTGATAGGCGCACGTTTAGATTGGACTTTGAAACTATGCTGCATGAGCTTGCCACTCACAAGAGAACATGACAGAGTGCCAAATCCACTTGCCAGATATGTGAAGCCTATCTTCCGAGTATCGAAATGATAGTTGCTTGCTAATACCGTGGACTGCGCCGTTAAAACCATATACCACGTCGTGTAGTGCAGCGCAGTTGGTATCAGCAGCAAAATAACGCGAGGTTGAACGATGAGTTGCATCCAGCGCATCCATTGCACGTCCCGTGGAGGCAGAAACCACTGATCGTTGTATCCCGGATCCGAAGGATACAAGGGTACCCCTGTTATACGGCGGCGAATTCTAGCATAAAGTGACCGACTCATGAAATACTTTAGATTTCTTAAGGGGGCGCGAGAACCATTGCCAACAATGTGCCTATTAGTTTCAGGCAAAAGGGCGAAGACTAGTGCAATGCTAAATCCAGCGTAAATTGCCAGGCCCCAGAAGATAGCTCGCCAAGATCCAAACTGGCTGTCAAGACCGCTTCCTATGAGAGGACCAAAGCAATTACCGACTTGAGATATCCCCATGGCAACTCCAACCATGGCACCCCGTGTGCGGCGGCTGGTGAAATCTCCAATTGTACCTCCAATAAGGGAAGTGGTCGGTGCGGCGCCGAACGCTTGCAAAATGCGCAGACCGAGAAGGGTGCCGTAGGTTTGTGAGCACGCAATGCCAATGTCAGCGCCGAGAAATATTACGACGCAGCAGAAGAAAACCGGGCGACGGCCCCAGACATCACTTAAAGCGCCCCAGAAGATTGGGGAGAGTCCTTGGCAAATCGAATAGACAGTTGAAGTCAAGTTGATCTGCGACACGGATACATGGAAGCTGTCGGCAAGCTCACTGATGATAGGGAAGTAAATCGGCGTGCTAATAGACGCCGTTATGGCAGTCAGTGCCACGACGGAAACGAGCAGCCACTTTTCTGCCGACGACTCGAAGACTGAATCTGGAAACTCTGCGGGCGGAGGGTTTGTAGGAATGGCAGGCGCATCTGCGGACGGAAACGGTCTGATTGACGGCTCTGTGGCATGAGTTCCGTTATTATCAGGTTCCTCGAGGTGGAACTTTCCTGGAACACATTTCATGACCCCGATCTATCGAATAACGGAAAGGAGCTATAGTAGCTGTCAGGGACGCTATGACTTATTTATACGTGCATATCTGTGCATAACGGGTGTCATCACGCTGCAGCAACAGATGTGGCGCAGAAGAGCATCCTGAATGCAGATTTGACGCTCGAGTATATGCCCCATAAGTTAGTGGGGGCCTATCTGGCGTTGAGGGCAGCGCTTTGAAGCGCGCAGCTGTTTGACGCGCGCAACTGGTCGACACGGTCGACACGGATGCCGCGCGTGTGATGCGGGGACTATCGGTCATATGCAATAATCCGGAGGTCATGTGCGATTTCGCACGGCCAATGTTATGTTCCGGGATTCCGGGACCCGGTCCGGAACTAATTTACGAACCACTCACGGCCCTAGGGGGACCTCGTGTTTTGCGTGGCTTGAATTGATTCATGGCTGCTAGGTTTTGTGCGTGAACAACGCCGTTTCGCCTTGCTTCAAGTAAGGGCGTGCGCAAAGAAAGATATGTGAATGTTAGTGTGTATCCCACGTGTTTAAATTAAACACTTATGAGAAATGTAAGACAAGCAAAGTGATACATTAAGCTGTCGCGATGAGGCTTCTCCTTGGGGTGCGGTCAGAAATTCATGAATTGCAGTTCGTATGTATCTGCTTGCTCGACTTTTTTTTTTCTCACAACAAGCAGCCTAGAATAAATTCGGCGGTATAACACGGCAGATACGTTGCTGCTCACACGTACATATTAGTTACGCGTAACAGTGCTGATCGGCGTACCCGGAACCGTGGTATGCAGCGATTACCGTCCTTTGTTTGCGTCAAATGTGACAGAACTAGAGTAGTACAGCGTAGTAAAAGCACTCAAGTTTTACTGTCTTTATGCATAAAACCAAAGTGTCTACATGACAAGTTAACTTTTAGTACCCAGCGGCACCCGGCGCGTTCGCGTCGCCCTTCAGAGATTTCACCAGCTCGGCGAAGCGTTTCTTGTCGCTCGGGGCAACACCCTCGGCCGGCTGCCCCAGGCCGTCCATGAGGTCTGCAACGCGATCCCATGTCGTGCCCTTGCCACTACCGATCTCAGCGTCGCGCTTTTTCGCGTATTCCTCGGCCTCGGCGCGAACCTTTGCGATCTCCTTCTCCTTCTTCGTGTTGTAGTTCTCGTAGAAGTCGTCAATCGCCTTGTGCGCCTTGTCCTGCACCTCAGCGCGCTTGTCGGCGCTGACCTTGTCGCGACGCTCAATCTCAAGCTCACTCTTCACCTTCCAGTCCTTCAGGAACTCGCTCTCGTTCAAATCAACCTTCTGCGGCACGTACGCGGCGGGGCCAGCCCCTGGGACGGCCGAAGAGTATGTGGGCGTCGCGGGCTCGGCGGGCGTCTGCGTTCCGCTAGCCGGAGCAGAGCTCTCGCCGGCCTCTAAATCCACTGCAGGCTCACCGTCCGTCGCGCCAGACGCTGCGGACGCGCCCGTGGGCATGCCAACAAGCTCCGCGGCGCCCGCCTCACCGAGGAGCTCGCGCTCGCGACTTTCAAGGCTCTTTTCCGAGATGCCTTCAGAAATTCCTTCGGCCGGAGCCTCATAGCCTTGCAGTTCCGGGAATTCGCTCATCACTTAGGGCGATATAGAAAGCTGCTAAGCGATGTTTTGAGGGTGGTTGTGGTGGTGGGGCGCTGTGAGCTATCAGTGCTCTTTGTCATGCGCCGCCTCCTACCATGCGTCGACGACAACCCACTGTGCCGTCCTCCTGGCTTTGCGCGTATAGGGGAGCTCGAAATGCACGTGATTCCGATTCGCATAGCTAAAGGGTGCCTAGTGTCCAGCCCCACCACCACCACAGGCGAACCGGCCACTAAAAGCAGTTTATAACGGTGTATAGCGATGTCATTCAACCCCCAAACGTTGCGGACAAAGTTGGCTTCCGCAACAGAGACAGCTGACTCGATCACCTCTATTGCGCAGTGGATCCTGTTCTACAAACGTCACGCCGCGACGGTAGCCCAGCAGTGGGCCGAGGCGTTGGGTGCCGACGAGAACAAGCTGGCACAGATTTACATCGCGAACGAAGTGATCCAGCAGAGCAAAAACAAAAAAAAGTCTGAGTTCGTGTCGGCGTTCGCAGACGTGCTTCCCAAAGCACTCGGCTCCGCCTACAGCCAAGCAGACCTGCCCACGCGGGACAGAATAGCCCGCGTTATCAAGGTATGGCGTGAGCGTCAAGTGTTCTCATCAGAGGCGCAAGAGGAGATTGAAACCGTGCTCAACTCGCGCGCAGGCTCCTCCGCGGTACACGTTGACCTGCAAGTGCTGGCTAAGAAGTATGCTGATCTACAGAATGCTGTCAAGGTGCCCAATGGAAATGCTGCAAAGTTAGCTGAAGAAGTTCTGGCTGAGCTCTCAGTGCTCCGCACCCGTGTGGAGACTCTGGCCAGCAACCTTCCGGAGCCTATTAAGTCGCCCGATATTGAACCACTGTCTCCGGAGGCAAACTCCGCCCAAGACGACGAGCCCGAAACGTACACGGCAAAGGATGCGGTGGCAAGTGCGGCTGCGGCTGAAAATGAAGATGTCGCGTACGCCGACAGTAGTGAAGAGGATGACGATGCTGGTGAAACTGCGCCGACTGAAGAACCGCCTTCCAAAAAGCCTCGCGTGGACCTCGATCCGAAGCTGTCATCGTTTCTGGCAAACATTTCAAAGACAGGCATGTGAAATGCAGACGTAGTAGGAATGAGGAGTTAGGATAAACAGTAGTTATTTATGTTGAGGGCGTTTCGTGACAAAACGATGGTAGGGTATTTTCAAAACAGAACTACGCGTTTGACAGTCAAGCGCATCATCCGAAAGCACTTGAGTGTGCAGTAAATCTACAATTTAGCACCCAGGGCTATGAGACCCACGACGCCGGCTGCTGCCGCCCAGGCAAGAGGCCTGCTCCGCTGCGTCTTCGTGTCGGGCTGGATCTGGCGCTGCGATTTAGAGCGGTTTTTGGGCGCCTCGGACCTCTCGCGCTGCGGCCGCTTCGAGTTGTAATGACCAAGGTCAATGTCGAGATCCAGGGACGGATCGTCAATAACGACGTCCTGAATGTTGCCAAAGAAGTCTGTGATGCGGACCTCGTCCAGAGGGTGCTCGAAAAGGTCGGCGCGTATGCCTGGATGCGACGAGATCTCATTCACGTCATAGCTGCCGAACAAGTCGGCCAATGTGAGCTCCGAGTTTTTGTCTACCTGCTCCAGGTATTTCAGGTTCAGGCTCGTAAAACGGTCAATCAGCGCCACGCCAATCTGCTCATCCGTCGTGTTTGCGTACGAGGACTCCTTCAGCTGCGACGATCCTACAGCAATCATATTCGGTGAGAAGCACTTTGAGTACATTGTGTTGGCCTCGCAGGTGTCGATCATGAACAGCAGCTCATTGTACCGGCGCTTCTCCCACATTTGCCCGAAGGCATCAGCAATATCCCACGCGCCAATTTCCTCAGCGTCCTGGAACTTGAGAAAATCGTTTCCTCCGTGCCCGGTCAGGTAAACAAGTACATTTGACCGGTCGTCGGACATGAGACGCTTCGACCGCGGCACGTCCTCGTCCCACCGGTCGGTCAGAACGCGCACAAAGTTCTCCACAGTTACCTCGTAGCCGCGATAGTCGACCTCGATATTGTTCCCGTACAGGTCAAGGTCGTGCTCATGATCTTTATACACGGAGCCAACGAACGGGTTGCGTGGATTGCAGGAAACATCATCACTGAGCATAACAATGATCTGGTCGTCCGGAATGCCCAGCCGCTTCACCGTGCGGTAGAAACTCAGCACGTTGGCCATGTGCCGGTAATTGAACCAAAATCGTGACGTGGACACGAGCACAGCCCAATTATTGGTGTGGCGCTGCTTGCGCGGCTCTTTTCTGGACTCCTCGTTCGACTCATTGGCTATTACGAGCGCGAGCAGACTACATATCAGCGCGTGAACGAGTCTCATGGCCAGTCTTCGAACGCGATGGCGAAGGCTGAGTGGTTAGGGTGTTATCTGCCGCGACGTGTACCGAGGCGGCGCTCCGGACGGCGTACACTAAACAACCATATTCGCACAACGATATTCGCATGCTGCCCATATCCATTCCTATTCATTAACGAAGGCTACTTCAAATGTACTTTATGAACGATGAAGATCTCATAGCCTGCCGCCGCAGTCACTATAGCGCCTAGATACTTCCGTTGCGCATCCTTCGTTACATGGGCCATCAGACCGTTACCAGAAGCAAGATTATGTAGTAAAGCTAAGTCGTCTTCCGGATCTTGTCGAGTAGCACTCCCATTTGAGAGCCCAATTTGGGCTGGCCTCGAGTGTTACGCTTCATCATGGTATGCTTATGCGTATCGCGCCGGTTGCGTGCCTTGGCAACGCTCGCCTCTTGCTCTTTCTTGCGGTGGTATTCCTCGGATCGCTTTCTGCGCGCTAATTGCCTGCCGGTGAGCTTCGGCTCCGTCTCTTTCTCAGGTTTGGTTGCTCGCTTCTTCGACTTCTTCGACGCAATCTCCGGCTCCTCTTCACTGCCGCTGACATCTGACAGATCAATTTCCTCGCCTCTATCGATTTTGTCGCTCTCTGCCGACTCTTCCTTCTTTTTCTTCGGGTCCTCTCCAATCATCTTGAAATAGGCCCTACGAATGCGAGCGCGACGGTGCAAGCTTCGCTGGATATCACGAGCTGTATATGTTAGTCGCTGTTCAAGGTCATTCAATTGAGTCCTCAATTACTTACTTTTCCTCTCATATGTCCCCATTGTTATGTGACACTGGCTCGCGAGCTATTATTTTAAAATAGTTCGTGAAGCCGGGCGCTGTTTTTTATGATGTGAAAATATTGCTACGTAATACGCTTATTTGCAAAGAAGCCAGGGCGAGGTGATTTCTGCCATCCCAAGTCTGAAAAATCACTAACTAACTACCCGCGGCTTATTCGACGACAGTGCGGACATACGCCTGCATGAACGACCTTAGATGCTGTATAGGTTGCTATGGAGGCCCGGAATCAAATCAATAAGAATACCAATACGACTGTCTTCATCAGCTATTCTGACGCTGCAATCACAAGTCCGGGACCATGATGTAGCCCGGCTCCCCGAGGTCTGGGTTGATGCGCTGCAGCACAGCCAGCAGGCGGCGTTGAACTTGAGGTACGACATCTACAATCGGATGCGTAATGCTGGATTTCCTGCAGATTCTGACTGGTCGCTGGCCATTCTGAGCTCAATTCCGCAACCACAGATAAGGTTCGCCGATTACCAGTACGCGACAGAGCTGTTGCTTCATCTTAAACGGTGGCCCGATCTGCATAGGTACTTTACCGAGCTTGCTTCCCAGCAGCCCGTAATGTGGCAAGTGCTGTTTTTGTGGCTGCTAAAAGAGGCGAGCCCATCTCTCCCGGCCCGGTTTGCGCTCGAAACGCTGGCAGTTTCGTGCGTCAACATGGGTCTCAAGCTTGAGGATCTGGCGCTGGACTCAGATCAGCCCATTTTCGAAATGCTGAGGCTGATTGAGAATCGCTTCGCTCCGCAAGCCATTGTCGATGCCGTACACAGTATATCAGAGGGTAACATGGTACTCGCGGCACCGTTGGCAACGTCCCTTCTGTCTACCGTGTGTGATACTCAGATGCAGGCCTCAGGTGTGCCTACTCCAGTGATGCATGCGGGAGAGCCCTTGAAGAACGATCTTGCCCAGCTACTCTGGCAGTGGAAGTCACAGTGGTCCGTCACGACACCAAACGACTTGCACCTGTTTCTGCTTTACCTCGTTTATCGACGCCGACCTCGCGAGGCGCTCGAGTTGTATGACGAGTTTCCACGGCTGCATGCTCCCGTTCAAAGTGACGCAGTGCTGCTCGCTGCCGCTGTCGACTCTGACTTCGTTAGGCTACAAGAGATTTTCGAGAAGGTCGAGGCCGATCCCTCAATGGTCACGAAGATGGGTAGCCAGCGGTACTCTACCGTTCTACGCGCGCTAGGATATATCGGGGACGCGAACGTCCTGGATGGTATCTATCTAGACCTGGAGAAGAAGCATCCTGAGCGTTTGACTCGCGGCGTTTTTCATGCCTTAATACAGTCTCATGGACTTCGCGGAGACCTGGCACGCTCCCGCGCTTACTATGATGCCATGATTGCGCGCGGCATTGCGCCGACGTCCAGCACTTTCAAGCTTGTATTGCGAGCCTATAAGGACGCAAAGGACTTGCGTGGTGCTCTGCAATTTGTTGGCGACGAAATGATTGCGAAGCATCAGTTCGGGCTGGGAAATGCTGAGCTTTCGTTATTGCTGGCTCTGTGTGCAGCGAGACACGACATCAAAAGTGCGGAATACGTGTGGAAATGGGGCACGAGCTTCTGTGTGCCAGATCAGCTTAGCTGGCAAGTGCGCGTACACTGCTATGCGCAGGTGAATCAATTGGATGATGCCTGGCAGATATTTGAGGACCTGTGCAAAGTCCACAAGCCATCTATTGATACGCTTACTGCTTTGCTACAGGCTGCTTCTCGCTTTAAGGAGTCTCCGTTTGCTACCAAAGCGATCAGGGTAAAAGAAGCGCTGAAGCTGCGTGGTGACGGACCGTGGTATGTTGCCTTGTTGCAACACTACCGGCGCTTGGGCGATTTGGACATGTTTGAACTAGCCATGTCTGAAATGCGTACACAGGGAGTGCGGCTCAATGCATCGCACTATGCTATTTACTCAGAAATGTTGGCCAAAACAAAGAATTTCGCAAAGGCGAAGGAACTGCCGGCCCAAATGGCGAAGAACCGTGTTCCTATATCGCATGCATTCATTGGCAAGCATTTCCGCATGTTGACAGCTCCTGGGACGACAATGGACTCTGCACTGAATGCGGAGCGTACGGCCCTGCGGCACATTAACGAGGGCTACTTCGATCCACAAGCCGCCATGGTGCCGCGTGGAGTAGTTCCCGTGGGTAACGTGAAACCCATCGTGAGGCGACTCATCAAGCGAGGTAACCTTGCGCTTGCGAAGAAGCTGCTGGACAGCCTTCGTATTGCGCGCGGCTCTGAAAAGCCACAGGATACTTATCAGCTGTGGGCGCTCTATATTGAACTTGCGTACGCAGCAAGGAAATACGCTGCCGTGGACAAGCTTTGGCCGCAGTTTCTGCGCGATTTGTCGAGAGTTTACGTGCTTGCTCGCGGGTCCTCAACGGCAGAAACCCCGCCTGTATATAAGCTGGCCCGGCGGCATCGGCATAGCTTCTGGAGAGTGGTTGATGCGAAGCTCGAAAGCATGGCACAGCAGGGCCAGAAGCAGCAGCTCATAGGATTCCCAGAAACAATCAGAGCCACGGGAGTTGAGCTGAACAAGGGAAACTGGAATGTATATATTCAGGCACTGCTCAAGCTGAAAGAGCCAGTGCTGGCGTTCGATACGGCAAAGAAGCTCTTCTATCGGAACCGTGGCGTTTCAAGGCTTACGTTTGAGCGGTTACGGCCGTTTGCAAACGACGTCGACGCCGAAAAGTACGGAGCGGTTGGCCGCAGAGCAAAAAGGCTCGCGCAGCTTTTCCGGCCCAGGACCTAACATCTTCTTGTACATACTTTATCTATTTACGCACGCTGTACTACGCATGAAACTAGGCTCGGCATACGATGTAATGAGCTGCGTATGCACCTATATAGTTTACTGGTAGCCAGATGCGGGCTCCACTGCGGCCGTCCCACATTTGTGTGACCCTTAGTTGAGCCACAAGAGCACAAACACGAGGAGGCCGGCCAAGTAGACGACAGCCCACGAGGGCCCCCAACACACGATGGCGCAGCTCATTTCTCTGTCTAATTCTGTGTTTGAGTATGAGGACCCCGCAAAACTCGATTTTGCATTAGAGAAGTTACCCTTAAAACAGCTATTCGCCGAGGCCGAGGCGCAGGCACAGGCGCCAGGCGCTGAGTTCAGTGAGGAGGACCTGGTTATTGTGTCGCTGCTTAAGTGGTTCAAGCAATGGTTCAAGTGGGTTAACTGCGCCGAGTGCGATTCCTGTGGCAACGAGAAAACCGAGAACAATGGGCAGGCACAGCCGAGCGAAGAGGACCGCCGGTACGGTGCCGGCGTAGTTGAGCTCTGGAGGTGCCCAAAGTGCAACGCGGTCACGCGATTCCCGCGCTACAATGATCCTGTGAAACTGCTTGAGACGCGCCGTGGGCGCTGCGGCGAGTGGTGTAATGTGATGACGCTCTTGCTTCGCGCCCTGGGTCGCGACGTGCGCTACGTCTGGAACTCGGAGGACCATGTGTGGAATGAGATCTGGTCAGAGTCGCAAAAGCGCTGGATCCATGTCGACAGCTGTGAGGCGGCATTCGACAAGCCGCTCACCTACGCGGACGGTTGGGGTAAAAAGATGGCCTACATTATTGGTTTCAGCGTTGGCGGCGCACGAGATATAACCTCGCGGTACGTGCGCCGACCTGATGCAGCGCTGCCGCGCACAAAATTCCCCGAAGCAGTCTTGCAAGCGACGCTAGAGTCAATCACAGCCAGAAACAGGCGCGAACTAGACCCCGTGGACGAGGTAGAGTGGTTTATGAGAGACAATGCCGAGACAGAGGAGCTCAGCCATCTAGTGCCGCCGACGCAGACTAGTAGTTTACCGCCGCGCCAGAGTGGGTCTGCCGAGTGGACCCAGGCAAGAGGCGAGGCCGGAGATAACAATCCAATAAGCTGAGTGTGACAAGCGTAATATAATTACTATGTAATACCGGCTAAGTCTGGTTAACAGTCTGGTTGGCAGTGTATGACTTACTATTTTTGATTTTGATAGAGAGGTGGAGTTGACTGACCCCAAGGCCGCGGCGGTTTTTGAGTTAGCTACTCTTCAGGATCTGGCAGTCTACGTAGGTTAATTAGGCAGTGTGACGGCGGTGGGTGGGCAAGGGCCCCCAAGTGAGCTTCAGCTCCCCCCCCCCCCCGCTGCATCGCTCGCTCAGGATGGCTGACCGGCTGAGCCAGCTTCAGACATGTTTGGACCAGCTTGTAACCCAGTTTTTCTCGAGTTTGAACTACATAAACAAACACCATGACTTTTCCATCCCCCGGGGCACGCCTGCGTACGGCACGAAGGCCGAGGACCCGCAACTGGAAGTCGTGCCGGCAGAGCAGTTTGATGCGGCGCTAACGGAGCTGTCGCGCGACATAGTCACGAAGGCAAAACAGATAGAGGTGTTGATAGGCAGTCTGCCTGAGCTGGACGGCACGACGGTGGAGAATTTCGAGGGCCTCGAGCAGCAGCTGCAGGAAGCGCGCGCCGAGGAGCTGGCCGCCGCCGCCGAGCGCGAGGTGCTGCTAAAGCAATGCGACGAGCTGGTGATGAAGGTGACGGAATACAAAAGGGAGCTCGATAAGCCACCGAGGTAGCTAAATAATCTTTTTTATCTTCTGGGCCAGCGCCCAGCACTGCGTTTCGCACTGCAGAGCCAAAACGAATTCCTTTTGGCTGCTTAAGAGTGAGTGGGTGGGCCAGATACCCAGCATGCTTAGCGAGGGCCCGCATAGCAACCGCCCATCCTGCAACGTCGTCACTGCTGGCTCGGTAGGGTCGTGGTCCTGTGAGGAAACAGAGAGCGTGAGCTTCGCCTTGGCCAATTCCATGAAGGCCCCCTTCCACGCGTAGCTTGCCTCGGTTTTTAGGGCCTCGTACTCTGCTACCGCATTCAAATAGGTTTCCAGCTGCTCGTCACTATGCATTGTGTATCAGCACTAAAGGACACAAAAAATGCATGCAGCGCGACGGGGATGGAGGGTGGTGGATGATGACAGACAGAGAGGGACGCGTCGGGTAAATAGAGACTAGGCTGATTTCTAATGGCTGGCATTTGCTCCATTGATAGACACTTCCATTGATAGACACTTCCATTGATACGAGGTTCATAATGGGCTCAAAAAAAAGCAGAGCATATTGATTGCCCAGTCCTGGCCACTTGCAGCTCGACACTAATGAGACCAGTACACACTTACTGACACCTTAGCTAGTCACAGCTTGTTAGCGAACACATGCGAACCGGAGGGAAAGAGGTTGAATACAATAAAAAAAAAGCATTAATACATTAGAAGCGTCAAAATTTGTAGTCGCCGCGCTTAAGACGAGTCCAGTTTATTGATTGCCTGCACAAAATCAGACTCAAGCCGCACGCGCCGGTTCTTTCGAATCTTTCGCTGCTCCCGCACATGGCTGAGGTAGGCCTCGATATCACACTCGCGGATGGACGCTTGTTGCGCCAGCTCGCGGTCCAAACGTTTCACGCGCTCCTGCAGTTTTTCGCAGCGCTGCCGCAGCTTCTGCACGTCACTGTGCTTGCTAGACTGTAGCTCTGCCCAAACGCGAACACTCACATCCAGATCCTGCTGTTTTGATTGGCGCTCGAGCATAACCCGTTGTGCCTCGTTAGCTAGCTCTGTCGCTTCGCCCAGGCTCGACTCATCAGCCCCAAATGCAGCGATTTCCGTCGTGAGCTGCTCGATGCGTTCGTGCAAGGAGGCGACGCGTTTCGTGGCCCGCTCGTCAGCCTTCCGTTTCGCGGCTACCTTATGATCCATGGCTTCTATATCATGTCGCACGGCAGCTAGCCGCTTCAGGCTTTCGCGCCGGAACTTACGCACCTGTGAGCGTTCATTTGACAGAATTTCGCGTGCTGACTCGAGAGCAATCTCGCGAATTGGAGTCGCCAGCTTGCGCGGTTTCTGGTCCGCCGTTGAAAGGAGCGCCGTGCAGAAGCTAAACTCCGAGGACATGGATTGCCCTGTGTGAATGGCCAAGGCCTCGTAAATTGTGCCGGGGCACAGTCCATACAGCATTGCCAAATGCATTTCGTCGTTGCGGTAAACCTGCGTCCATTCCAATCCATTAACGACGAAGCGCGTGAGCGAAGGCTCCGGAAAAATAAATCCGACCTGCGTCTCGTTTACGAACCTCACCTGCGGTAGATTCGTGCGCTTCTCATTGCTCTGATTGCGGCTGTGCGCCTTGCCAATGAGAGGCACCTCACCCAGAAGAAAGAGCCACATGCGCGTCACGGCCGCCCACACGAGAGGCGGCCGGGCTCTGGAGCTGCGCTTAGTGGAGCGCGGCTCAGAACCGTGAGCGTCGGGTTGCGATATGAGCTTCGAAAGCGTTGTAAACATGGGAAGCGCGATGAGAACATGCGTCCAGGGACCTGGCTCGTAGAGAACCGACCGGAACGCGAAAAAAGTGAGGGTGTTGAGCACCATGAAAAGCGCCAACGTGTCGCATATTGGACGAGACACGATGAGCTCCATGTGCGTCAATGCAGAGCCCCTGAAATATTTGTTTGGCCCCCTCTAAAGACAACGCTGCAGAGCGGCCCTGACCCTCGGCGGTTCATAAAGTAAGCGCCCCCGACAACAACAACTGGCGCGCCTGGCTCATTTTCATATTGTCAAAACGCATTGTACGCGTTTGTCGCTCCAAATTCGTTATTCATTGCTCGACATTAAAAAGAAGATAGCGAATTCACACCGACCCCTGGCTGGCAGTGTACTAGATTGCTATCTCATAATTTTATGGATATGCTATAGATCGGCATCGGCGCTAACTGTGGGCATTCGTTTCGAATCTAGTGCTGCAGATTCAGAATTCCACTAGACATTCTCTCGCTCACGCCGCCGTAGACGTTGGTTCTGGAACTGACCGTGGTGTACATGTTCTGTAGCAGTACAGTAGTAGGGTTCAGGCACACCACTGGCACCCGGCTGCTGCTCCACACAACACACAAACCACCATAAATGAGTGACAACCCGCCACCCACCAAGAAAACACGAATTGACGTGCCTTTAGCGTCTGTGAATGTGGCTGACACGTCAATTCGGCTCATCACAGAGAATGAGTTCAATGCGCAGTTGGCCGCCACGACGGGAAACCGCACCGGACGCGTCGATTCCGGCGCGCGGCGGCACTGAGTCGCGATACGCCGTTCTGTTCGTTGCGTGCATAAATCGGTAGCTTATATTGGTAATTTTTTATAGTTCGGCTCGCTGAAGCTATTCGGCGTCGGCGAGGATCTCCTCGGCCGTGCCAGTCTCAAGCGCCTCGCCCGTAGGCACCGGGGCGGCGATTCCGTAGAAAGCCGAGTACTTAGACTCCTTGATTTCCTGTTCCTGCGGCTTATAGGCATCGTACGTGTCGAGGAAGAGGTTGCAGTCGAAGTCCATGTCGAAGAACTTGGACTTCTCGCATACCTCCTTTGTCCACGGCGACCCGTAGATAAGTGGGGAGAACCAGTAGTACCACGCAACGACGACGGCCAGGAAGACAACCGGGATCGCACGTACCACCTTCTGCGGGCGCCCAACGCTCACGAGCAGCTCCAGCGCTTGCCCGATCATGAGCACGCCGAAGTAGAGGCTGCTCAGGTAGTGATGCAGGAAGAGCTGGCGCACCATGAGGAATGACGGGAACAGGTGGATCCACCATCCAAGCAGATAGTTGCCAAAGTTGTGGTCAAAAAGGGCCCAAGGTGTGTCGGGCTGCGGGGCGTAGGAAGCCGTGCCAACACGCTGCCACCACAGAAGGCGCAAAGCCTTGTACACAATAAGCACGACCACACCAGCCAGGATGGCCCAGTACACGGGAAGATTACCCACAAGGTAGACCTGGCGGTTCTTCTCGCCCCACATGTTGATGCCGCGGCGCAGGATGACCCATGAGCTTGGACGCGACTCCCAGAAGTGCGGGTCAGTCAAGCCCTTGTTCACGTTCCACATTGTCTTGTGCAGTTCGATGAACTTCTCCCAGAAGCCCGGTACAATGTAGTCGCCACGGACAGGGTTGTCGCCGAGCAACTCGTTCTCGTTCGACTCGATGTACCACAGCGTGTTGTGCTCCTTACCACCGCGAATGCACGATACCTCCTGCTGGTCGAAGCCCCAATCGGGAAGCTTCACATCCTTCGAGTACAGCAGGCACCCGCTCATGGTGTGCTCGAGCTGGAAGTACGTGCGCAGCGACTGCACGCGCTCCTTGGCTTCTGAGCCGTAGGAGCGCGAGCCGACGATCTTGATGCGCCAGTTGTCATTCAGATCGCCCTCGAAGCCCTCAAAGCCGTAACCGCTCACCTCGTTCACGTAGTCGTGCGACGTGACGGGGGCGCGGTGGTCGTGCGAGTGGAGGCGGCGCTCCGTCGTGAGGTGCATAAGCCGAATGACATCACCGTCGCGCAACGAGACGGCACCAGTGCTGTTCGACGGGTTCCAGAATTCGGTGCCGTTCTCCACGAGCCACACATTGTTGTCATCGACGTGGGGGTACAGAGTGATCTGCTGCTGCTGAGAGCCCGCCGGATACGTTTGCACATGTGAGTGCAAGTATCCGCCGTTGGTGTCAACATGGCGCAGTGTAATCTTCGATCCGAAGGCGACGTCAAGAGGAACCTGTGTGGGCAGGTTGTTGTGCTTGAGCGTGGCCTGGAACGCGCGAGGCATGAACTCGGCGCCGTCGCCCATGTTGTCAACACAGAAGAAGTGCAGGGCAAACATACTCGTATAGAACGCGAACGGGACGACAATCAAGAAGAACGCCCTGGACAGGAATTGCAACGAGAACTGCTTTGGCGAGACGTTCAGGTCGCCCCAGACCCACCACAGCTGGTACACGGTCAGGACGCCGACCCAGGCCACAGTGAAGAGGCCTACCCACTTCGACGAGATGGTGACGCCAAGACCAAGGCCGGTCAGAAACAGGTACCGGAACCAGTTGCGTTCGAGCGGCACACAGTTCTCGAATCGCTTGAACGCGTATGCGGTGAGGGCAATGAAGAACACCATGGGGGAGTCGAGCAGAATGTAGCGTGACTCCGTAGCGAAAGTATTCTCAAACGTTAGAATGAGTGCCGTTACACCCGCCACGTACGTGCGCACGCCCGACGCGCGCAGCGTGCTGAAACACAGGGCAACGGTGCCGAGGCCCGTGAGCGTGGGCAGCATTCGCATAGTCAAGTACGGCACATGCGGGCCGATGTAGTCGTCACCAATGTTCTTGAACTCGAAGTCCGAGTCGCCGTCGAAGCCGCCAATGAAGGCAAACACGGCGAACAGCATCTTCGCAAGAGGCGGGTGCACATCAAAGAAGAAGCGGCCAATAATGTACTTCTTCGCGAAGCCCCCGAAATGAACCTCGTCAAAGACCACAGACGCGGGCCACGAAAGGCCGCGGACGCGTACGAATACGGCCACAGCCAGCACGAGGGCCAACACTTTCCAGTCTCGCTTCGAGAGCGACCGCGACTGGGCTAGATTCGCATCCGGCGCTGAAGAGCGGAAGGGCTTCTTCGCCTTCGGCTCTTCCACCGCAAATTGCTGCGACTTCACGTCCTTCATCGCGTGCCAATGAATACACTGGTTTCGAACTTTGAGGCCACTTAGGCAGTGTCGACTTAGGCGGCTGGGCTAGGGCATATATGCAACAGCCATTAAAAGTCAATGCGCGTAAGACGCGTCTCAACCCTGTCGAGCTCGCTTTCGAGAAAAGAGGGGGAAGGCACAAGCATCGGAAGCATCGTAATTATAGAGCACCTGGCAAGTAGCTCTAGTATTTTGCCATTATTTACATAAACCTGGTTTCTTGCATGTAAAGGGCACGCGTATGACGGCGCGCATGGCCGTGCGCGTAGTATCATTAATATATAGAGTGGGAGCGTCCAATGCAGGTTCGACGCCGTCAATACGCACGCTCGTGCCTAAGGTTCAAGTATGCATAGACTCCTGTAATTCATGTGATGTCGATAATATTAGGCGGACTCGGCAGCTCTCCGTAGCCTCACGAGTCCAGACGTATCACGGTGCCTAGACGTGCCAAGGTGCAGCCGGCGCACGGACAAGAGTAAAGGGTATGTAGTAGCGAAGACTCATTTATTTTTCACCCCACTACATACCGCCAAAAATACAATCGCTATTGTTGAGCGTCAAGTTTTCGGCTTGGACCACACCGCTTGCATGACCGAAACCTTGGCACCATACATCAAAAAGCTTGTCAAGGACCCTGCGGGCCTGACCCCAGAGGACATAGATGCCGCTATGTCCCTTATCCTGCATTCCTCAGAGGTTCCTGAGGTTCAAGTTGCCGGGTTCCTCGTCGGCGCGCGTGTGAGCGGTCGCGATCACAAGCCTGACTTTATCGCTGCCACGGTGAAGAATCTGAGGCATGTTGCCCGCAAGTTGCACAGCGATGTCAGCGAGGAGTACGTAGACATAGTCGGCACGGGCGGAGATGGACAAGACACGTTCAACGTTTCCACCACGTCTGCCATCGTTGCTGCAGGCACAGGCTTGCTCAAGGTTGCCAAACACGGAGGCCCGTCTTCTACATCGCCCTCGGGCGCATCGGATCTGCTTGCGAACCTGGGCATTGACCTCAGCGAAGTCAACGAATATACTGTTCCGGAACTCCTCTCTGAAAACCAGTTCATCTTCATGAGCGGGCCCGTGTTCCATCCCATTTTGGCGCGCGTCAAGCCCATCCGCAAGAAGCTCGGCGTGCCCACCATCTTCAACCTCGTGGGCCCGCTGCTTAACCCTGCTCCTATAAGGTCAAGGGTTTTGGGCGTTTACACTCCCACATTGGGTAAGACCTACGCTCAGTCTGCGGCAGAGCTGTTTCCGGGAAAACGTGCCCTCGTCGTCTGTGGTGCCGAGGGACTGGACGAGATCTCGCCTGCGGGACCCACGTTTACCTGGAGCTTGTCAGAAGACGGGCAAATTACTGAGGCCACTATCTCGCCCGCCGATTTCGGCTTGCAGCCCCATCCCCTCACGAGCGTTGCTAGTGGTACGCCGGCCGAGAATGCCAAAACTGTTCACGAGCTCGTAGATAATAAGCTTCTGGAGGGTAGCCCCATCAAAGATTACGTTCTCATGAACACATCTGGCCTCCTTGTTGCCGCAGGCGTGGCCAAGGATTACAAGCACGGAGTAGAGTTGGCCAGATCGAGTATAGAAAGTGGCGGTGCTAAGAGGGCGCTAGAGCAGTTTGTGAAATCCACGGCTGCTCTCAACGAAAAGAAGGAGCTTTAATCGCTTGGGTGAAGCGCGAAGGTGGATAAGTATTACGCGAGCGCAGCCATTTGATTTGAACCTAGGTTCAGGTAGGTGGGCATATCATATCGTCCATTCGATTTGACACATAGTTATCATAGCCTGCTATTTAGAGTAGTCACTTAGTGGGCGGTGTGATGATGGTAAAGTTGGTAGCTACCAGCCGCTAGATGTTTGCGTGTAAATTGAGTTAATAAGAGTCTGCCTCGTTGTCAAACATCGGCACGCCGTACTTTGCGCCGAGGTCGTTGTGGCGCTTCAAGGTCTTGCCTAGCGCATCGATCCGTCTCATGTGGTCATCGCTGAGCTCAATAAGCTCCAGGTTCTCGCGGATACGCGAAGGTGTAGACGACTTGGGGAGAATGTTTGTGCCGCGCATGGCACCCCACGAAAGCACAACCTGTGCAGGCGATACGCCAAGGTCGTCAGCGATGTCTGTTACGACCGGATTCTCGTGCTGCCCCTGGGCCAGTGGGCTATATGCCTGAACGACGATACCCTTAGACTTGCAGTAATCGAGCAGCTTCCTCTGCGGGAGGTTAGGGTGCATCTCAACTTGGTTCACAGCCGGAGTCACCTTCGCCGTCTGCAAAAGTTCGTCCAAAGCCCGAACTGTTAGGTTTGAGACACCAATGTTGCGAACCTTCGACTTAGGTAGCTTCTCCATGCGTGCCCAGACGTCGGCGTACTTCGTATCATGATCAACTGGTAGACCACGGAGTTGTTTCGGGTCCTCAGGGTTACGCTTGAATGCCACTGGCAAATGGAGCAGCAGCAAGTCTAGGTATTCGACACCGAGTTCTTCAAGAATGTCGTCTAGCCCCTCCTCGGGGTTGTCAAAGTGCGTGCCCCAGACCTTTGATGTAATCCAAAGTTCGTCACGGGGAACGCCGGCCTCGCGAATGGCTTGGCCGACCTCTTTGTGGTTCTGATAGGCGGTTGCGCAGTCGAGGTGACGATAGCCGGACTCAATGGCGCAGCGCACCGAGTCTTTGGCCTCGTTTCCTTGCTGCTTCCAGAGTCCATAGCCAACAGCAGGAATCTGGGATCCACTGTTGAGCACCAACGAGGGCGCAGACAGGCGGGTGAGTGTGTAGGTTGAAGACATACTGAAATTGACTGTTGAGAGAGATGCGATGATGATATGATTCTTGTGAACTACAATTCGTGGGAGTTGACCCCATTATATAGTTGCAGACTCCCCGTAAACCGTGTGTTTCTCGGCAATTGGAACATGCGCGCAGTCCTCCGACATGCAAGCAATTATCAACACTTGCATACGGAAGCAGTTGTGGGCAGTGAGCGTCTGTATGCGTTTTCGTTCACGTGTGTCGCAAATAAGATCGGAACTAGACGCAGTCTTTACCGATGCACGACTGATTAGTGTCCAACGGGGGCCGCACAACTTTAGATAGTGGATCTAGGGGCTTAGCAGATGTCTTTACAAACCGAGTTATTGAAGTAAATAACGAGCTTCGAGAACGGCGCTGACATTGAAGCTTTAGTTGTGCAGATCCCCGCATTTAAAGTGCTCACGCATTCGGCACTCAGGACACCTTTTGGGTATCAGCCCGTGCCCATTGCGTCACGTACGAGCATTGCAGATCCACTGAGAGCCCGTGTAGCTTCCACCGCTACAGCGTCATGACGTCACAGGCCCACTAAGCTGCTTGCTATTGCCTCGGAATCGCCGAAGTGACTTTGGATCAGTGGCCTGCGCCCGTGCCCACCATCCTCGCGGCGCTTACCTCGAGGCCAGTTTCTCCGCAGAGGTATTTCCGAACCCTGGCCCGATCCATGTACCTAGAGCAATCAGTAAATTGATAAACGGGGCAGCATGAAGGACCCACTCGACTCATAGCGGGGCCGCCACTACTGTAGCATGAAATACCGAGCCGCAATTAGAGTCATCTTATTGACTGATTTGGCAGAAATACCCCCCACGATGAACCGCGGATGCAATTGTCGGAAATTGACCGTTTGTGGCACCGACAACGTGGCGAAGCATTGATGACGCAAGACGCCGCTTGGCCGTGGGGCGCGCCGGATGTTATTGCGCTCAATTGACCTCTTGATCACTCTTTGCGTCATGCCCGTGCCACACGCTCCATTACCGAGATCCACGAGGCCTAAACACAACCCTGATTACTCTCTTAGCTGCACGTCTCCAGTTATACTGTTTGAGGGGGAGAACGCTTAGACTAATATTTCTATAATCACCTTACGCATAGAGCCGTATTATACGTAATTACAGAGTCGTAGTAGTGACGCACGAGCTCGCAGTACGCTGCTTCAACGAACTGAGCACTGCTTCTGTTGCGCTAAGCCGCTCCCGCAGGACCGCCGGGTGCTCAGGACTCGTTACCGTCGTTATCGGGGCAGGCACGTTATTTTCCGAGCCTGGAACGGCATCAGCGCCACCGGTAAATTTGCGAGGGTTCCGATAAGGCGTGGTGGCGCGTGGTCTCGTGCTATGCGGAGATTCAGTTGTTGGGGCCCGTATAGCAGCAGCGAGCGTATAGAGTCGGCTGTCAATAGACTCCACAGCGGCAAGAATGTTTCGGAACTCAATTGTTTCTCCCAGCTCTGTACGCTTCAGCAGCACTGCCTCCCTGGCCTCGCGCATGAGGCGGGAGATCTTGCCTAATTTGCCCTGCAGCTCTCGACGGTAATGCGCACTGCGCGCCGGTAATGGTCGCAGTCTGTACGCGTCATCGGTGGCATCGGAATCGAGCTCAGCCAAGGCGGCCCTTGTCGCAGCCAAGCCGATGAGAGCATTAGATGCCTCGTTCGATAAATCAGACACCCTCTTCAGAGTAGCCTCCGTAAATAAATTAGCCTCGTGCGCGGGACCAGCCAAACGTGACTCGACCTCGTGTCTCAATTTCGGCACATCACCAACGCTCCACGCAGTGAACTCATCGAAATCGTGGGCATCCGGACGACTCTCGTAGATGCTGGACTTTTCAAGAGCGGACAGGTTGCGGTCGAGGACCTGGAACAGCATGTTTGTTTGCGCATAAATAGCGTCCATGTCACTAAGTCCCTCCATAGGTGTCTCCTTCAAAGCCTCAGATAGCGTGATGGACGACGGCGCGGCGCCCCCGGGCCATGTTGTAGATTCGACCCTCTTGGCCAGTTCCTGCGCTTTGCGATGGGCTTCGGCGTGAGACTGCGCATCGGCCTCCGCCTTAGCCTTGCGCTCGGCTTCAGCCCTGCGTTCGGCTTCGGCCTTGCGTTCGGCTTCGGCCTTGCGTTCGGCCTCAGCCTTGCGTTCGGCTTCGGCCTTGCGTTCGGCTTCGGCCTTGCGTTCGGCTTCGGCCTTGCGTTCGGCCTCGGCCTTGCGTTCGGCTTCGGCCCTGCGTTCAGTTTCAGCTCTGGCAGACTCGGCTGTCTTACGATCGGTTTCAGCTTTATGGTCAATGTCAGCCTGCGCCCCGGGATCGTCGCCCCCACGGTTTCCTCCGTCGTCAGCTTTGGCGCCATGAGTTGGCTCGAATCCACCCTTTGTTTCAGAGGAAGCATCATTAGGCGACGCCTTCTGCGGAGTGCTAGATGCGAAACCGGGTGACCCAAACGGCTTGGAAGGTTCTTGACTGGTGCTGTCGAGACGGCCAAAGGGCGAGTCCATTTTTCTGTACGCGGCAAAAGGGTCTGTGGTGCTCTTTGTCTCGAACAGGCTGCCGCTGGTAGAAGCAGGCTTCGCGTCTTTCTGTGTCTGCGAAGACGTGCCAAAGCCCGTGAACGGCGACGCCGGCTTAGCTGCACTGGAGCCGAACGCGCTAGAAACAGGCGACTTCGAAGTTCCGAAAGCGCCTGTACCGAACGGCGACGACGTTGACTTGGCGCTTGAAGCAAATTGAGTCAAAGGGCTTTCGCTAGAGCCAGCGCCCGCCCATGAGCCGAAGCCGGGCTTGGATGCCCACGTAGAGCCGAATGTCGCCTTAGGAAGTGTTGGCTTTGCAGATTCAGCAGATTCGGCCGACGGAGCGGACGTAGCAGATTCAGCGGACTTATTGGACTCAGCAGACATAGCAGGTTCAGCGGTCTTGGCAGACTCCACGGGCCCAGCGAGCTCTGCGGACTTCGCAGGCTGAGCAGACCCAGCCTGCTCGGCAAACCGAACCGACTTGACAGCCTTTACTGCGTTCGATTCCTCCGCAGGCGTAGCCGCCGCAGCCGGCGAACTTGGCTCTGTAGGCTTGACTGGCGAGTTCGCATCCTCAGCTTCGCGAGCGGGCGAGTCTTTTTCGGCCAGCGCCTCGTCCGCATTAGTGCTTGTAGTCCCATCCTGATCAGAGCTATGAAGGCTCTTGCTATCATCGCTGATGACGTCCTCGCCAGCGTCCGCCGGCGAGGTGAGGCTATTATCGCGCGTATCACTTTCGCTGATCTCGTCTAGCTCCTCGTCAGCAATATCCTTTGTGTCTTTCGTGACTGTTACTGTCGGCAACTCTGGCACGTCTACGGACGCCGGCGCCTCACACGTCACACCGTCCTTGCTGGCGTCACGACACACGACGTTCCAGCCGAGGAGGCGGCCCTCCTGCGTGAGCACGAGCCACAGCGGGAAGGCGTACTTGCCCTCAATTCCTGTCAGCGACTCTCTGGGCGTAGAGTCCGTAACGTCGAGCACGCCGCCCACGGCAATGACGTCCTCGTCCTGGGTTGTAAACGGCAGGTTATCTGTCTCATTCATGGGCTTCCACACATCAGTAGGCGATAGCAACATGAGCTCCGATGAGTAGGACGACACGGCGACGCAAGTGAATGCCACGGATGGGCTTGGCCAGTGCTGCACCGTACCCTCGTGAAGCACGAGCGGCCGGTTCGAGTCAGGAGGCATGAACGAGTTCTCTACTTCGAGCCACTCGCTTTGCTGCCGCATATAAGTCACGTACTCGTCGTCGCTCTCGGCGCTTTGGGCCACCAGGAGCACATAGCCCGGGGCCAGCGAGTGCAAGGAGAGCACCTTGCCGTAATGGCCATCCAGACTAGCAAGATCGAGCTCCGCATGTGACGGGGTCAAAATCTCGTCGTTCGGGCCCAACGTGAACACGGAGTCGGCTGCGTGCGGCGCAATGTTACCCTTAGCGTCGACGACAAACACACCGTCTTGCGTAGCAAACACGAGGCCCTGCTTCGCGGCGAACGGCATAAGTTTTGTCACGGGTGCGTCAAGCGGCATAGACGTGAATTGCAGGCTCCAATCGCGCGTCTCATACGCGCTTATGCGGCGATCGGCACTATATACAAACAGCTGTTGCTCGCTCGCCGAGAACGCGATGTGGACGGGCGCGCTGTGGGCGATCTTTTTGAGGGGCTCAAAGGCTGCGCCGTCCTGCAGTGCCGCGCGCAGGCCGCCAAGCGTCCCCACGGCGATGGTCTCGGCGCCTGCCGCAGCGACCAAACCTGCGGCCGGCGCCGCAGCCAGCAAATGCAGCGGTGCGTCCGGCAGCTCCGCATACGGCTCGACCACGCTGATGCCCTGCTCGGGGCCCAGGGCGTTGAAGCCCCAGTCCTCCGTGTACTCTGTCGGCAGCGCCATAGGCAACAAAACAAAGGATGTTGATGGGCCCGGGGTAGGGTTAATATTGTCTTGTCGAACGCAATGAGGCTCGAACCGCTCACGATGTTGTGCGCTAAATATATTTAACTGCTTGTTTAAAACGGTACCCACAATAAGTGAGGGGCATATATGAAGTATAACCGTGCTTGTGGATTGGCGGTTCTGCTGTCCTTATGCGGCCCACCCCGGTCCGCTACTGCTTCTGCAGGGCGCGCACAGACTGCTTCAGGTCCTCGCTTATGAGCCACACTTGTTCCAGCTGTTCGACCTGGGCCAGGAATTGCTTGTATTCGGCAATGGCACGGCGCAGTTCGTCGCGCGCGTGCTCGGCACTCGCGACAACGCCGCCGGGCGCCTGAGCGGCAGCCAGGCTGGCCTGGCTGTGCTTGCACTCGTCGTCTGCGGCAACCCGCACGCCGCTGCCAATAGCGGCTGTGAGGCTGCTGAATTCGTCCGCGAGCCGCCGGATCGCCTCGTCGAGACGGTCCATGCCCGGTTCGGGATGCAATGCACACACACAGGCAGTATGTGCGTGTGAGTGTGGGCGTCCCGCTTTAACTAAGCGAAGCGGGGCGAGGTGGGCCGGCCGCACCAGGGCAGCTGGCCGACGCACTCCACCGGCCTTCATCCGCAGCAACCTGCATCCACCCCAGAACATGCTGTCCCGCCTGCGACACGTCCGGTGGGCGTCGACGGTGCAGTGGCGGCCGTGGAGCGCCGAGACTCTGCGGCTAGCGCGCGACGAGAGCAAGCCCGTGTTTGTGTCGAGCGGGCACCACGCGTGCCACCTGTGCCACGTCATGGACCGCGAGAGCTTCCGCACCGACGAGATTGCGCGGCTGCTGAACGCGCACTACGTGCCCGTGCGCATCGACAAGGAGAAGGACGCGGGGCTCGACACGGCGCTCATGCTGAACCTGCAGGCGCAGACAGAGGGCCAGGGCGGCTGGCCGCTGAACGCCGTGCTCGAGCCGGACTCAGGACGGCCGTTCATTGCCGGCAGCTACTGGTCGCGCGCAGACTTTGCCCTCATTCTGGACCGCGCCGCGAAGGAGTGGCAGACGCGGCGCGCCGCCTGCGAGGAGTTCGCGGCCGCGCGCGCCACTGCCGTGGCCAAAAGCATGCATCTGGACCCGCACGCCGAGCCCGTGGACCCCGTGCGCATTTTGCAGAGCGCGCGCGACGAGTACGTCGACGCGGGCCGCGCCGGCCCGCGCTTCCCCATGGGCTTCTCGCTGGCGCTGCTCGGCGGCACCGTGCTGGACGCGACGCTGACGACGATTGCGCACAGCGGCCTTGTCGACCAGCTCATGGGCGGCGTGCACATCTACGCCGTGAGCGCCGACTGGCACCTGCCCAGTTTCGAAAAGACGCTCAGCGGGCAGGCAACGCTGCTACTCGCCTGCGCGCGGCTCCTCGAGCAGCGCGGTGCTGACGCGCCGCCGGAGGTTCGTGCCATGGCCGTGGGCCTCGTGCAATGCATCCAGCAGCTACAGGGCCACAGCGCCATCAGCGGCGACGACCCCGTCACGGGCGCCGAGGGCGGCTGCTATCTATGGACGGCGGACCAGTTCCACCGTGCCCTGCAGCAGGGCCAGATGGGGCTCATTGAGCGCGACATGGCGCAGATGTTCTGGGGCGTCAACGACCAGGGCAACATCCACCGCGAGCTCGACCGCCGCGGCGAGTTCTACGGCAAGAACGTGCTGAGCCAGTTCAACTCCGTCAGCAAGGTCGCCGAGGCGTTTGGCCAGCCCGCGGCGAACGTCGAGAAGGTCGTGCACGACTCGCGGCGCCTGCTGCGCGAGTTCCGCGCACAGACCATGCCTCCGCACACGCGGGACCCGAACATCGTCGTCGCCTGGAACGGCCTCGCCATCTCGGCGCTCGTCAAGGCGGCCGGCGTGCTGCCCGAGCTGCGCGAGGCCGTCCTCGAGTCCGCGCGCCAGACGGCGTTCCGCCTGCTCGAGGCGTTTGGCTACGGGGCGCTGGACCGCACGCTCGACAAGGACGCGGCCGCGTGCTGCGACGATTATGCATACCTCATCAACGGCCTGCTCGACCTCTACGCCGAGGAAAAGAATCCGGAGTGGCTGCGCTGGGCGGCCGCGCTGCAGACGCACCAGATCGAGCTGTTCATCGACCGCAAGGACGGCGCTTTCTTCTACACGCAGGAGAACCCGACCTTCTACATCCGGCCAAAGTACGGCTACGACGGCGCGCTGCCCAGCTACAATGGCATCTCGGCCTTGAACCTCATCAAGCTCGCGAACCTCACGGGCGTGAGCGAGCTCAGAGATATGAGCCAGCGCATCATCGACTGCTACAAGGCGGGGCTCGTCATGCAGCCGCTGGGGTTCCTGTCCATCCTCGAGGCTATTAAGACATTAAATATATAAATAGGCGACCTCAGTCCTCGTCCGAGGACAGGTCAAGACTGATTTTGGGCTTCGGCGCGGGCTTGGCCCGCGGCGGCGGCGGCGCTTCGCGCGACGCCGCTGCCTTCGGCTCGGCCGGCGCCGCGGCAGCCTTTGCGGCGGTCTGTACCGGCGCCTGCGACTCCTCAGGAGCCGACGGGCCGGCCTCTACGGCGCCGGCAGAGCCGTCGTCAAAGGGCGCGGACTCCTCCTGGATCGTGAGCGTGGCCAGCATGCCGCGCCGCAGCTGGTCCTCGGCGGGCCACGGCAGAATGCCTACCTCGGCCGAACCGGGCAGCTGCCGCGTAAAGCGCGTGATCTTCGACGAGTAATCGAGCAGCTCCTGTGTATTTACGGCCACATTTGCGCTCGGCAGCGGTGCCGTCGGCGAGCTTTCGAGCTCCTCGCGGAACTGCGCCAGCTCGATGAGAATACTGTTCACTTTCTGATCCAGAGCAGCGCCCTCGAGTTTCAGCGCCTCGATCTTCTTGCAGGCCTCGTAATGTTGCCGCAGCTCGGCGACCTGCGCCACAAGCTCGCGGTCGAGACTCTCGAACTCCGCGGGGAATTCCGCGATGGACTCAAAGTGCGAGATGCGCGACACAAATTCGCTAAACCGCGTATCCAGCCGGTCGAGAAAAATGTCCATTTACGGCCCTCGGAATCCCGTGGTAGCGCGGAGGACGACAAGTCTTGTTGAGCCTTCGCGCTGCAGCAGTGGTTTCCCCAGACTTTCGTTGGGGCCACGCGATACGCTGAGATTGTAGAAGCGCGCGCATGCGAATCTGCTGCGCATCTACAGGTTTCCCCCCCGCCGAAGCCAAACTTGCCTGGGACCTCAACCCGGAATTCGCGAAATTAAGGCTGGGGCCAATATTCGAGTGTGCTAGACAACCTGGGCGCGAATAAGGTTCCATGATGTAGCATTATCCGACCGTATCCATCTCGTCGAAAGTTCAGTTCGGCTTGTGAATACTTGATTATTATTCTCCTAAAACTAAATGGCGGCCCTCTTCCGGACTAAATCACTTAGCCATAAGCGATACTCGTTGACCTTGGCACAGCGACAACGCAGCCAAAAAAGAAATAAAAAAGGAACTGCAGCACCTTCTGTTCTCGTATGGTCTCCCACTACAATACTTGGTAAGGCCCTCAGGTGTTTAAATAGGACTGATCGGACGGGAAGTCTTGTATTCACCTGGGTTTGGCCGCAGCTGGACGTCATGATCAGAGGCATATACTCGCCTTGTATGGCGGTGGCCGACGTACTGATAAGATTACCCTAGCCGCCGGAGCACTTGAGCTAGGGGTAAGCGACTGCCTGCATACTTCGACACACTGCGTCTTAAGCGCCTGACACAAAGAGTCTGTGCGCCACCTGTTCGAGAGATTATCTAGAACTTACTCACTTATTCATGATCTGTGAAGTATATCAATCATTGTTTGGAGTCAATCCCGTCACAGGACACCTTCGTAAGCTCACGTTGTTGTCTCCAACTCCATGCAGAGGAACGCAACGGTCTCGCAACGTAAATGGCTAGGATTGTGAAAAAAACGCCCAAAACGATTAAAGGTATGAAAAGCCTCAGATTCCTTGGATCAAAGACACGTACGAGTGCACTTGCAGCGAACGTAAACAAAGCTAAGCTGACTAGTGAAAGGGTCGTAAGACTCAGCAATATAAGCCTTCTGCGCTGCGCTCGGTCAATGAGATCCACACGTATCATCATGTAGAAATTGAGCATCCGTTTTGCAAGCATACGATCAGTATGCGGTGCGTTCCAGACGTGGTCGCTGGGATCGAAGTAAGCGCAACGATCGGCGAGCTTGACCTGTCTGCGGCGGGAAAGGGCCTCCCAGAAAGCCTGTACATGCTGGTAATGTGATATCACATCCCTATCAGCAAGCTCGTTCAGATTCGTCCAAAGCTTGTTCTCCGAAATTGCGCGATCCCCAACTAGTCCTTTTATGCAGGATAGTGCGTTTTCGTAGGGAAGCCCATACACGAGCGTATCGTCTATAGTCTTATCCTTCTCGCCCAGTAGCTGCGTCACGTCATCTAGCCATTCAGCCCAGTCTTTAAGCTCAGTGGCTATAAAGATATCGGGCCGTTTGGTTTCGAGATAGTCTACTACCCGAGGCGACATGAGACTGCGGAAAGTCGCGATGCGATCAGTGGCATCATCATTGTCGGGGAACTTAATACTATGATAGAGCAGCGTGTCACTTTTGAATAGTTGCCAATTCGAAAAGTCGTACGGCTCAGATGGGTGCACTTCGTGATTGCTGGTAAAAGTGCTAATAACACTAATTTTTTCAGCTTCAACAGATCTACCCATGGCACTTGATAGCATACTGATGTGATAAGGCGGGTGCCATTTATGTATATATTACCCCGCGCCTGCGCAGATCAACCATGTTTTTGCCGCGGTGTGACATCATCGACTTGCAGACAGGATTCTCAGCCACAAGGCAGGGGCACTCTCGCTTTACTCTGACTCGATGCGTACACATGCGTTTAAAAGAGGTGCTTAGCTCAATTGATTCTTTAGGCACTTGTCAACTTCCGTTAGGAAGCGTGTCTTGTGTTTCAGCATAGACTTGGGAAAGATAATCAGAAAGACAAGCAGGCAAGCGAATGGCACTTAACTGCAGAGCCTAAACTAAATGAAAAAAAAAAAACGAGTGAAATGAAAAAAAAGAGGTTTAACGTGTCATATCGTTCGTAAGTTCAGACAATTAATGGCACACCGTCATGTGTGATTTAACGCTGCCAATGATTAAGCAGTATCTCGGATACCCCGCTGTAAGCAAAAAGCGGCGGTCACTTGCAGGTGAAGCTAGGAGCTAGGCGTATCGTCGCTCTAACTCCACGACCTCCTATTTACTAGTCAAACCCCGGGCTTGTGTTCCGGTAATACGGTCTGCGACGGAGCAGGACTCCTACAAACCCGCCTAGAAAATCGTGCATTTAGCCAAGCGAACCATCCTAACTTTGTGGCGAAAGCTACAGCATGGCGAAATAGGCTCTGACACCGCATCCTTAGTTAGTCGGTTGTCGCGTCGAATGCCTGATAACATTCCTTTGATGACTCTTTCAAATGATGCCGTCGAATCCAGACCTCTTGTAAACGCGACCGCTGCGCAAAGTGACCCCGCGGACGCAAGAGTCGTCACGCCAGATACGCCCAACTTGCGGGGCTACTCCTACTCGTCGAATGCAGTATCGAACGCGAAGTACAACTTCGTCACGTTTGTTCCCGTCATTCTGTACGAGCAATTCAAGTTCTTTTTCAACTTGTACTTCCTTGTTGTCGCGCTCTCGCAGGCATGGCCGCCGCTGCGCATTGGCTATCTGTCGAGCTACGTCGTGCCCCTCGCCTTCGTGCTTGCCGTGACGATGGGCAAAGAGGCCTGGGACGATATACTGCGGCGCCGCCGCGATGGTGAGGCAAACTCTGAGGAGTATGAGCTCGCCCTAAATGGTCAGATGCGCAAGGCGCGAGACCTGCGCGTTGGTGATATTGTGTCTCTGCACACAAACCAGCGCGTACCTGCGGATCTCGTCATTCTGCGCAGCAGCGAACCGAATGGTGAAACGTTCATTCGCACGGACCAGCTTGACGGTGAGACCGATTGGAAGCTGCGCACAGCGTGTCAATTCACGCAAACAATGCCACGCACGGCGTCGCACGACGATCTGGTTGTGAACTGCAGCGCCCCGGAGAAGTCGATCACGCAGTTTCAAGGTACATTGAGTGTGGAGGGCAGCGAGTTTCCCCTCACGATAGATAACACAATGTGGGCGAACACGGTCGTGGCCGCGGGAAGCATTGAGGGCATGATAGTCTACACGGGTCGCGACACACGCATGGCCCTGAACACAAACTCCTCGCGTACAAAGGTGCCGCTCCTTGAGATGGAAGTGAACAACATCTCGAAAATCCTGTGTGCCTGTGTGTTTCTGCTTAGCGTTGTGCTCGTAGCCCTACAGGGGTTTGACGACCAGTGGTACTTACAGATTATGCGCTTTCTCATTCTGTTTTCAACCATCATTCCCGTTTCTTTGCGCGTGAATCTGGACATGGCCAAATCCGTGTATGCATACCAAATTGAACACGACCCTACGATTCCGGAGACAGTCGTGCGCACATCCACTATTCCCGAGGACTTGGGCCGCATAGATTACTTGCTCACTGACAAAACTGGCACAATTACGCAGAATGATATGGATTTGCGCAAAATCCATATTGGGCCGGTCACCTTCAACCACGAGTCCATGGATGAGGTAGCTAACTACATCGCAGCTCATGGTGCTAACGAGAAACAGTCTCGACGTGAAGTGGCCACGAAGGTATGGAACTTGGCCCATTGTTTATCTTTGTGCCATTCCGTGACCCCAACGGAGGATGAAGATGCGCTGGGTAACGTCACTACCGCATACCAAGCGGTGAGTCCGGACGAGATCGCCATTGTGACATGGACTGCCCAAGTGGGACTCGAGCTCATGAAGCGCGATCGTAACATGATGGCCGTTAAACACACGGCGTCTAAGGAGATTCTGAAATACAAGGTGCTGTATACGTTCCCGTTCAACTCTGACTCGAAGCGCATGGGCATCGTAGTGCAGAATGCTGACAATTTGGACGAGATCTGGTTTTTCGTGAAGGGTGCCGACACCGTTGTGAGTCCGCTCGTACAGAAAAATGACTGGCTCGACGAGGAAGTGGGAAACATGGCCCGCGAGGGCTTGAGAACGCTTGTTGTGGGCAGAAAGCCTCTTTCCGCAGCGGCGCTCGAGGAGTTCGCCTCGGAGTACGCTAATGCGTCCCTCATCATGTCAAACGAACGGGACGCAAAAATGTCCGCCGTGGTCACGAAACATCTGGAACATGACCTTGAGCTCCTCGGAGTCACTGGCGTCGAGGACAAGCTGCAGCCGGAGATAAAACCGAGCCTGGAGCTTTTGCGGAACGCAGGCATCCGTATCTGGATGCTGACGGGTGACAAGGTCGAGACCGCCAAATGTGTAGCCGTGTCGAGTCGCCTGGTCAGTAGAGGACAATACATCCACACCATAACGCAGCTAGATGCGCAGCATGTGGCAAGCCAGCATTTGGACCATCTTTCTACAATGGGGAAGGATGCTTGTTTACTCATAGATGGGCAGAGTTTGCAGTTTTTCCAGCAGTACATGCCGCACGAGTTCGGTGAGGTAGCAGTGCAACTGCCTGTGGTTGTCGCCTGCCGTTGCACGCCTCAACAAAAGGCTGATCTCACAGTACTCGTGAAGACGTTGACAGGACGTCGTGTGGCCGCTATTGGTGATGGTGGCAATGATGTCTCCATGATTCAAGCCGCTGATATTGGTGTAGGCATTGTCGGGAAAGAAGGGCGCCAAGCGTCTCTTGCCGCTGACTTTTCGGTCACGCGCTTCTTTCATCTCACGAAGCTTTTGCTGTGGCATGGGCGCAACTCCTACAAGCGAAGTGCTAAACTCGCCCAAGTGGTCATACATCGAGGACTCATCATCTCCGTATGCCAGGCTGTTTATTCCATATGCTCCCGGTATGCGCCGATCGCTCTGTATCAGGGCTGGCTCATGGTCGGCTATGCCACCGTTTATACAATGATGCCCGTGTTCTCCCTGGTCACAGACCATGACATCGATGAGCATTTGACGCGCATGTACCCTGAGCTATATGCCGAACTCAAGGATGGACGTTCTTTGTCTTATCGCTCATTTTTTGCCTGGGTATTTGTGTCTCTTTACCAAGGCATTCTCATCCAGGGCGTCTCACAGTTGCTCTTGGGCAAAGACTCACTCAAGCCGGAAATGTTCAAGCGGCTCGTCATGATCAGCTTCAGCTCATTGGTCTTTACGGAACTGGCTATCATTGCTATCGAGATCGCAACGTGGAACCGGTACATGGTCATATCAGAGATTGTGACGCTGGCGGGCTATATCGCCAGCGTTCCGCTCCTTGATGAGTACTTTGACCTCGAAGCATTGCGAAATCCGTTTTCGTACGGCATCGTGGCAATCATAGTGACGTCCGCAGTCCTGCTGCCCTGGATTGCGAAGCTAGTGAACCGCCGCCTCAAGCCGCCGAGCTATGCCAAGGTGCAAGTGTAGATTAATGCAACGTCATTAGCTTTTCCTTTCTACATAATCATTAAGAGAGGCGACAGTGTCTAATCTAGCCGTCCGTCTCGTTCGGCTTCGGTTTGCGGCGCTGGAAGTCGTTTACATGCGCAAAGTGCACGCGCGGCGACATACCGAGCGACAATGGCGTAACCGGATATGAGGCTGTGCCGCTGCCACGGAACGGCAGTGGACTCGGGAACGTATTTGCTCTACGCGGAGGAATTGTGCCGGCTTCCATGTCTTGGCGAGCTTGGCTTTCAATAAGTTGGGCCTCACGTACATCGTCGTAGGGCAAATTGAGATCCTTGAAGGCGCGGCAGCGCGCAATGTTGGCAGCGTGCTCATTCTCAACACGAAAAAGCACCCACAGCACTCGCCGAGTTGCCTCAATGAGGGCCACAATGAAGCTCCACTTGGCACCTTGACCCTTTTGGTTCCAGAATATGGCGTACAAGATCCAGTTCTGTCGCATAAGGGGGTCCACAATCACGACAAACCAGTAAGTCCATCGTGGGAACACCAGAACTTTGCGAAAGCCCTCTAATGGACTCAGCGAAAAGTCCATGATAACGTCCCATAACGCTGTATACACGCCGTTTATGAGCGCAAACACAATGAACATAGCTTTGAGTCCACCACTCTGCGGAGAAATGCGCGCCAGACTTAGTGACATGTAGTACAATATCGTGAATGTGTACTTTCCCGCATTCAGCAAGTGCGGAAACCAGTCTAGCGTATCGCCAAAACGGCGCCAGCACTGCAGGAAGCGCCAAATTCCGGGAAGGCAGTTCAAAAAACCTAGGGCACGCGAGTGCGAGCTTGTACAGCGCTGGGCGTGAGCTGCGCCGGCTCCTGACCACCAATGCGGCGTCGCGGCATAGACGCAGAAGAAAATCTCCATGTTTGACAGCGGGTTCGCCAAACTGCACATGACGTCTCCCATGAGAAGGTCTCTGAACTCTACAGGATAGAGGCCAGAGAACAGGAGGCGCCACAGAGAGTGCAGAAGCCATTTGCGAGAGTTCCAAAAGTATCCATAGGGTACTGCAAACCCAACAACTGCCACGCCGAGGAAAAGGCAGGGGTAATAAATGTGGAAATGCTGAGACGTGTTGAACGTGAGCCATCCACAGAGCGCCAGCCAGAAGACTAGAAGCGCTGGCAGCAAGGTATACTGCCGGTAATCTAGCATGGTTGTGCGATTGAGCTCCAGAATAAACGGGTAGTTCACGCGATAGCACTTCCAGATGGCCATATTAGCACCGAATCCAACGAGAAATCCGGCAACAAGTATGAAGCCACCCCAAATTTGAAGCAGAAAATGATTTTCCCAGGGGTGTATCTTGAGTCCGCGGATGGCTTGGTACAATCCTAGAATCACAAGAGGCAGCGACAGCCCGAGGAGAACGCCTGTGGTAAGTACCTCCGCATTGTGGGGGTCGCGACTGCTCAACCGATTGACTGAGAGCTCCTCCATAGCTACCTTGTGGTTAGCCTTCGTAAACGTCTTGGCAAACACATCTTCGCAGTTGCGCATAAGGTCGTCGAGGATATGGCTGGAAAACAGACGCATCGGCGCCAGCTCCTCCATGTATTTGTCCAAAGTGTGGAACCGCAGCTGCTTGTCAAACTTTTTGACTATTTTGCGAATAGCGGACTCATTTAGTGAGCGGAAGCCCTTCAGCTGCTGCAAAAACTGGTAATACTCGAGCATAGCAATGCGCAGCATTGACTTAGCCTGGTAATACCCGATATGCTCGTAGTTATTGGCGAAGTCGCGGACATGGGCGCTTGAGACGGACCGCGGTGGCGTCTTCGGAGTCTTGCCCTGTAGCGCCGCCGGCAACGAGGGCAGATCTAGGCGGTCCAGAAATGAGTTCGCCTGCGGCACAAGCGTAGACTGCATTTTGCGGTGCTCAGCCTTGTGCTGCATGAAGTGGCCGACCTGGACGTCGAGCAACCGCATTTTAACCTCTGCCTCGTCCTCTTTCTCCCCGTAGAACGAGTTCACCTTCGAGACCTCGCGGTTCAGCCAGGCGAAAAACACGATGCGCTGCGCCTTCTGCGGCCCGCCGGGGCTCGCCATCGCCTGCAGTGGGATACTACCTGGCAACGTCTCGTGCGGCGTATCACCCTGCGGCGTTTGATATAATATCTCGTTCGAGTCGAGCAGGGGCGAGTTTTCAGTGACAGGCCCACTGAACGTGGCGGCGCGTGGCGGCGGCGGCATACCCTCGGAACTGCCACGGCTGTCAGTTGGCTGCGGCATTGCCGGTGGTGGCAGATCCCAGCTTGGCGGACGCGCGTTCGACGCGGATTTCTCAAGCCGCGCAATCAGCTTTTTGCCTTTATAGTAGTCAAGATAGCGGCTGCGCCACTCGGGCACAGCGCCTGTGTCCAAAGTTCTTGCGAAATGCATTTTGGCGCACCGCAGCTCGGCTGAGCGGCCCTACTTCTTTCAATAGCGCTACTGATTTACGTCGCGCAGGCTCAATGCAAAAGCCGACCCCTCGGTGCCCATTAGATGAACCACGTGCCCGCGACGCACCCCACATCGCCGCATCACATGCAGACGACCACTAGGAAGGACGCAGAAAATGATGCGAAAGGCACTGGGCAGGCCACTTAAGAGATAAATACACTAGCACGCGATTCTTGAAGTAGCTGCGCAAGCCATTATCAACGTTCACGATACTACTGTTCAATAACACGCAATAAGAAACGACTCCATTCATGGTCTCTTTTTTGGTGCTGCGCGTCCCGGCGATTAAGTTCGCAGGCGCGCAGATTGCAACGGACAGTCACATAGCATCGCTTGTGCCGTACGATTGTATGGCTACGATGCCATTGTAGCTGCCCTAGAGACCGTGAAAGGCAAATCAACGAACAAGGCAAGAAGAGACCTAATGAGATTCGTGTTTGTATCAATAACACAATCAGCAGATTTTCGTTTATTTAGCCAGCTAGGCAAAATACCACCCAGGCCAAAATACGCATCTATCGCTATTTGAGTAAAAAAGAAAAGGAGGAGCTACTGTTTTAGTGCGTGGAGGATGCGCTATATAACACATATATAACACAATGCTGTGAAGAGCCATACGCGACGAAGTGCACAGCCGTCCTGAAACCCAATGCCCGCCCCAGGTCGTTTCGACTGGTCGCAGCGCGGCCCCCCTACGCGTTATTATTTTATTTTCAGCGCGACCTGACCGTGGTACACGTGACCCAGCAGCTGCCACGACCTTCATGGCGGCGGGAAAAAATATTTGTCATTAGGATCGGTGCTTCGACCCTGCTGATATCGCACATGAGCGCACTTGAGAAGCTGTCGACGCTGCTTGTGCAGGTCCAGAGCGGCGACAGTGCCGTGCGGATGCCTGCCGAAACGGCGCTCTACACCGACTGGCTGGACGCCGGCGGGGACCGCCCTGCGCAGCTGCTTGTCGGCCTCGCCCAGCTCGCAGCGGCTGGCGAGCCCACGCAGCGCTCGTCTGCGGCAGTCATTCTGCGGCGTTGCTCGACGCGTGTGGCCACGGACTCGCCCCAGCTGCTGCGCGTCGTGGACCATGTCTCGCCTGAGGCACGTAGCCAAGTGCGCGAGCTCGTGCTACAGGGCATGCTCGCGCCTGACCAGCAACCCTTCACGCGCCATAAGCTTGCCGATGCTGTAGCAGAGCTTGCGCGACCGTCCTCGGCTGACCCCGTGGCCACAGCGTGGCCAGGGCTGCTTGAGACGATTGCACAGGCCGTGAACAGCGACAACGCGTCTATTCGCGAGGCCGCATTTAGGGTGCTCGGATCTGCGCCAGAGCTGTTGCAGGACCGTGAGGACCTCATTGGCGGCGTCATCACTCTTGTCATGCAGGGCTTTGAGGACCCGAGCGAGACCGTGCGCACGGCGGCGACGAGCGCATTCGCGTCCTTCTTCAGTTTCCTGCCGAAAAGCACGTGGGGCCTGTTTAAGCCGCTGCTGCCAGCACTGCTCAATGTCATGGAGCCGCTGCGTCAGAATCAGAACGAGGCCGAGCTCACAAGCGTGCTTGAGAGCCTCATTACGCTGGCTGAAATCGCACCGCGCATGTTCAAGTCCGTTTTCTCGACGCTCGTCGATTTCAGCTTGAACGTGGCTGGCGACACGGAGCTTGACGAGCCCGTGCGCATGAGCGCCATGGAGCTTATGGCTGCTTTTGCCGAGGAGGCGCCGAACATGTGCCGCCAGGAGCCGAAATATGCGGCTCAGATGGTGCCGTCGCTTCTCAAGATGCTGACTGAGGTCGGTATTGACGACGAGGATGGCGCCGACTGGAATAACACGGATGACAGCGAGCAGATCGAGGAAGACGAGGCCATGCACAGTGAAGCCAAGCTCGTGACAGACCGTCTCAGTTTAAGCCTTGGTGGCGAGGTGATCGTGCCGCCGTTGTTCGAGTATCTGCCGCAACTCATGCAGAGCTCCGAATGGCGTGAGCGATTTGCCGCTCTTATGGCCCTCTCAAACGCTGCTGAGGGCTGCCGCGATGTCATGATCACGTCATTGGACCACATTTTGGAGGCCGTGGTGCCCCTACTCGGTGACCCTCATACGCGCGTGCAGTGGGGTGCCTGTAACGCATTGGGACAGCTGAGCACTGACTTCGCACCAGAAATTCAGGAGCAGTTCGGCAGCCGTATCCTGCCGGCCCTCATTGGCAAGCTCGGCAACGAGTCTACGTTCAAGGTGCAGGCACATGCTGCAGCGGCACTTGTCAACTTCAGCGATGCCGCTGATAAGGAGACGATGGACCCGTATCTCGACGACCTGCTCACGCGTCTTGTCGGCCTCGTGCAGAGCCCCAAGAGATACGTCCAGGAGCAGGCGCTTACGACGATCGCCATGGTGGCCGACAGTGCCGAACAGCTGTTTACGAAGTACTACGATACGCTGATGCCACTTGTGATGAACATCATGACCACGGACGTGCCCGCCGAGTACCGGTTACTGAAGGCGAAGGCTATCGAGTGCTCGACGCTGATTGCTCTGGCTGTGGGCCGCGAAAAATTCCTGCCCCAGATGCAGCAGCTAGGCGCCATTCTCGTCCAAATCCAACAGCAGAACCCGGATGGTATAATTCAGACTGAGCAGGGCGAGGAAGAGGATCCGTGCCACGCGTTCCTTATGCAATCTTGGGGCCGCTTGTGCCGCGTCATTGGGCGCGACTTCGTGCCTTACCTGCCCGTTGTTATGCCGCAGCTCATGGCTGCGGCGAAGAGCCAGGTGGAGTGCCACATTCTCGATGTGGACCAGGCGGAGAGCATGCGCGACGCTGAGGGCTGGGAGGTCGTCAAGTACTCCGGCCAGTGGCTTGGTATTCATACAGCTGCATTTGAGGAGAAGGCTAGCGCCATTGAGCTGCTGCACGTATATCCCCGCGAGCTTGGGGCCGACTTCTGGCCTTATGTGCCCGAAATTTTGCAGGAGGTTGTGCAGCCTGGCATTAAGTTCTACTACAATCAGCGCGTGCGCACTTACTCGTGTCAGCTCGTACCGCATCTCGTGGCCTGTGGTCAGGCTCACTTCAACGGTGCTAAGGATAGCCCCGACGTGTTGGCGCTATGGCAGCCGCTGCTGAGCAGCCTCGTATCTGGCGTCCTTCGTAACGACCGCGAATCTGCTGGTATGACGGCGGAAGTGCTGCTCACGATTTACCGATGCGTGGAGCTCATTGGCCCCGCCGCGCTCAGTGCACAGGACCTAGCAACTCTCTCCTCGTCGCTTGTAGAAATCCTGACTCAGTTGAAGCAGAGGCTCGACGTGCGGGCCGCGGAGGGCCGCACCACGAGCCGTCGCAACGAGGACGAGTGGGACGAGTTCGAAGAGGAGGATCTCGAGGAGGACGAAGAGGAGCGCGAGGACGAGGAGCTAGTGGATGCTGCTCTGCGGTTTGTGCACACGCTATTCCGCACTTACGGCGCCGAGTCGCTTTCGCTGCTTTTCACCCAGCTCGTGCAGGCGATGACGCAGTTCGCGGCGTCGCCGGCCCAGGACGCGCAGATCTTTGCTCTAGGACTTCTGGCAGAGGTAGTTGAGTTTGGCAAGGAGGCTGGCACGCAAGCTGTGCAGAGTTTGAGCTCATTTGTTCTGAGCGCGCTGAGCGCGGCCGCCGTCGTGCGGGCATCCGCAGCGCGCACGGTTGCACGCATCGCCCAGCACGGCGCGCCGTCACTCACGCAGTTCGTGCTGCAGACGCTGGAGCCTATGCTCGCGGCCGCGTCGCTTGAGAACGCACGCGACTCGGCCAACGTTGCCGCGACGGAGCGCGAGTGCGCGGCCATTGCGCGCGTGCTGCGCTCGCACGCGGTGACGGGCTTGGGCCCCGAGCAGATGAACATAGCATTGGCAGCTTGGCTCAAGACGCTCCCCATCACGCACGAAGCCGAGGACGTCGTTTTCCCGTATATGTTTTTGGCGGAGCTTATTGAGAAGAAGCATCCAGTAGTTTTGGAGCACGTTGACGTTGCGTTCTATGCGATCGTTGCCGCCTTGGCTGCCGGAACGCTGAGCGGCAGCCCCGGCGAGCGCGTCGTCAGCCAGGTCAAGCCGTTCCTGGCGACGTTACCGAGCGACAAACAGATGGAGTTGTTTAACAAGCTCACGGACAGCCAGAAACAGGTGGCGAAGTCCGTATTTGCATAAGCGAACGCGTTGCACTCAGTCGCTTCGAGGGTCAGCCCGCGGTCAGCCCACGGGATAGCTTTTCCGTTCTAATTGTTCGGTTCTGTCTGTTCGGTTCTGTCTCCATATGAGTTAGCTCTATAGTCTATCAGTGCCCATTTTACACATGGTGGATGCATGTACTAATAAAATCTTCTAAGAATAATAAATATGCGACAAAGGCAGCACAAAAGGTAGGCGCTGCCTGCGGCGCCTATCAATGCAACCCATGCGTCTATCCACGCGTCGTCTATCCATGCGTTGTCTATTCATGCGTCTGTCGTCTACCAACACAGCGCCTGCGCCTTCGCTTTCGCCACGGGACAAACGGGAGGCTCAGATTCGGGATCCTGCTGGTCTTTTGGCGGCGACTTTGCAACAGAAGAGTCGCTTTCCGTGTCAGACATACCCCGTTTGTGGCATGCAGGCACAACGCCCTCAGCAGACTCTAATGGAGCCTCTTCATCTGGTCCGGCTTCTGTCAAGCTACAGGTAGTAGCACAACTCGCAGCGCGGCTCTCCATATTATTTACAGGGACCGGGAACCGCGACGTTGGTGCAAACCCGAATTTTGATGCCTTAGGGCGCGATGCATCCGGCCGCGCTGGTAACCAACGGTGCGTCCCCAGTACCGAGTCGAGCTCAGCGGCGTCCGGAAGCTCGACCCAGATGCGGCCATCTTCTTCTTTTGCTGCAAAAGTGGCTATCGAGTGTCCCTTTTTCATGCCAGACTTTGTGCGGCCCTTGAGGTCGCCGTCCAAAAAGAACTTACGCCGATGCAGCGGGCACATTACATAGGTGCTGTCAGTGATCTTGTCGAAGCCAAGAGTTCCCTCACTGAGCACAAAGGCAACGCGGTGGCCACAAAGGTTCTGTAATGCAAAAAGACGGTTCTCGGTTGAACGGAAAATTGCGAGCTGCGTGTCTCCGACATGACAGAGAGCCGAGTTAGCGTATTCATCGCTGTACGGCAGCTCATCCGAGTCAAGAACAGGCCGCCACGAGAATGACGTTTCCCATTTATAGTCGGCAAAATTGAGCATCGTCATCGTCGCAATGCGGCTTTGGGGCTGGCAAGTCCGGCAACAGTACGATACAAAAAGTCGCAGAGTTTCTGGTCAAACAAAGAATGCTTCTGTACAAGCCGCTTTTCCAGGTCGCACAGATCGAAGGCCTCTGGTTCCACACAGGGCTACGGATCCGTGGATAAATAAGACGTGGGTGGATCCGGCTCACCCAACCCTAAAAAGAATCCTGCCCCAGCGCGAGGGTTTAGGATGTTGTTGAATGTGAGCGGAAATTTGTTAGCGAGCAGGGAACGCGGATTGCAAAACTCGCAAAAAATCAATTTTTATTTAGCATAGAAACATGCCACACTCATCTAACAGCATCCACAGGCGCATCGGTGGATTGCTACAATCTCTTCTCCTCATTTCCCCCACACCCCCCGCTGAGTTGACTTTTAGTTAGTTAGCCATATTCGCAGTCGTGCCATTTTATTCACGCGTAGAAAACCTAAGCTAGGTTTGCGCTATGCATGCGGATCGCGGCGGGCCCCCGTTGCGATTACAGTGCAGATCCACTGCAAAGCATGATAAAGTGTTATATATTGAATGGCGCGAGGCCGGCGTGGAATGCCGACTTTAATGAGCTTAGAACTAAGATCGGCGGGTCTGCAGGTGGGCAATGCCCATGTGTTAAATAGGTTTCACTTGCGCACAAAGCAGGAAGACTAAGTGGGCCGCCTAAAACCTGGTTGACGCGAGCTACTACCTTGACTTTGAGTCACGAACGGAGCTCGCGATCAAGGATTCGCTCTGTAGAGCGCGACTAGTTTGGGGATCGGCATGCCTACTCCTGCAAGGATCGACAACGCCGTACGGACGCCGTGCGGCCTTGCTAGAGGACGTACTACTAATAATGATGATGATGCTTAGTTCGAAGGGCTGTTGTTCTACATATGGTCTGGCGTGTTTCCGTGTCGGGAGCAAGTGTGTCCTTGTCTAGAGCTCGCCGCTCGTTTATTGTGAGCTACTGCCTGAGCTGGCCTGCGAGGCGGGCACAGCACCCGGGATGGAGCCGTCCGTGATGTCTACGATGTTAGACGCGCCGGGGCTCCAGTTAGCCTGCGCAATGCCGGCGATGTTTGACTCGAGGTGGTACACGACGTATGCGGAGCGAAGGAAGCTATCGCCCAACAGCGTAACACCCTGCGAAAGCGAGTTGGGCAGAATGAGCAACTGCGTTTCGCCCGACTGCTCGTCGGACACAAACAACTCCGACACGGGGACGTTGATCTTGGCCCCGCTAAAGTCGAAGACGAGCGGGTCTCGCGACGCTGGCTGCGAGCCCCGGGGCAGGAAGTACGCCTGCTGCTGCGGGTCCCACTGGGCTCCATACGTCTTTGCAATTGTGTCGGTAACGCTCTTGTCCAAGTAAACGAGTGACGTGCCCGAGTCGAGCACGCCATTTCCCTGCGCGCCGGCCACGGAAAAGTCCACACTGAACTGCACGTCCGACGTGAATGGCACTGTGTAGAGCTGGCCCGTATAACGCGACTTGTCGACGCCGCCGAACGTGACGGACGAGCCGGACTTGGCGTCGATGCTGTCAAGATAGAGCGAGTAGGCAACGACACCAATGACACCCTGCGACTTGAGCGACGCCGGGAAGTTCGAGTACTCGCCGCCCGGCTGTTCGGCGGTTGTCTCCTGCGAGACCTGCCCAATGCCAAACACACCGACGTCCTCGCCCTGCTGAGCCTGCGTGTCAACGGTGCCGAACTGCTGGTTCTTTACCGTGTCGGAGCCGAACCCGACCGTGTCCGTGTTCCAGGCGCCCTGAGCAGACCCGCTCACGTACTGGATTGAGAAGTTGTTGTTGAGATGTTTGTAGCTAGACGACTTGGACGCGTCAAAGGAGTCCGGCAGACCCGACTGCGCCGAGTACACCCACAGGTCTGACGAGCCTGTGTCAATTGCGGCCTCGCAGTCCTGGCCTGGCGTGCCAATGCTCACCGTCGCAATGTACTGGTAGACCTGGTTCTGAAGCTTGTCCGGGACCACTGCGCGCAGCTTCAGTTTGCGTGACGCGTGCTTGCGGTCCTTTCGTAGCTTGCCTACAAGTTTGATGTGCAGATGTCCGGCCATTGGTTGTGCTGAGTGTGTGCCAAGTCTGCGCTCGTCGAGGGCGAGTTTATATAGTAGTGCACGCCCCTCAAAAGGGGCTGGTGCGCACTTGACGGCATTCCGCGCACCTGATATATCGCACCGTTGAATTGGTTTGCATCTATATGCAGGGTTACATAGCTAGGCTCATTATAAGTCGATGACGCGACGCTGCCGCGCCGCTTCACGATGGGGCTCGCGCCCTCGCACTTACCTCCAGTACTCAATTCGTCGCCGCAGTACACGAGGAGACACAAATTACCCGCGCGCATGTAGGCAGGCAGCCACGTCGAAACGAAGGGAGCGCGTCTGTCTCGAACATTGAACACGCAAGGCATGCGTGGGATCTAACGAATGTTTGGCATATTATCACACAGGGGCTAGGTTAATGCATCTAATTCACAAGCAATGGCCCGCCATACAATGCAACGGCGTTGCCGCACGCAGCTCAACAAAAAATAGAACACGATTTGCACGGCGGGCTCGCACACTAGCGCAGGCACAAACAAGTCACATACACGTGGAGTATTCGTGTGTGCGCACCGTCAGGCCGGCGGACGCTGACTGCGGCAAAAATACATTTTCCGGTCGAGATCGGGTGCTGCGTCATAGATATCGTCTTAGCAACGCGTAGGCCGCAGCGGCGCGCGAGACTAGTTGCCACTCATGGCGAGCGCCCGGGGTTCTCCTCCCATTGACAGCGAGTCCGGCAAGGGTAGGCCGCCTCGTGGCTCAGTGCCACCCACCCGCCGCCGCCATTCTCCATTCTCCACACGTTGCCCGGGCGCTGACTAACGGATGGGAATCCACAAGTAATAATCCCCAAGTTAATTTAAGGCTTCTGAGTCAAGCCGACAAACGCCCCCTCCGTGGAAGGTAAACACACATGCTCGCCTTGAATAGAAGCGCGCTGCGCGTGGCAAGGTACCCAGTGCTGCGAGCGCCATATGGCGCCGCCAGTCGCGGCTTTGCCAACGACGCAATGACATATTTCCAAAAGCGGACGCTGCCGGCGAATCTGGTTGTGCGGTTTGTGCCGCAGCAGGAGGCGTGGGTCGTCGAGCGCATGGGCAAGTTCAGCCGCGTGCTGTCGCCCGGTGCCGCACTGCTGCTGCCGTTTCTGGACAAGGTGCGCTACGTGCAGTCGCTGAAGGAGCAGGCGGTGCAGATCGAGCAGCAGTCGGCCATTACGGTGGACAACGTGACGCTGCACCTCGACGGCGTGCTCTATGTGAAGGTCGTTGATGCGTACCGCGCGAGCTACGGTGTCGAAGACGCGAACTACGCCGTGTCGCAGCTCGCGCAAACGGCCATGCGCTCTGAAATCGGGCGTCTGTCGCTGCAGCAGGTGCTGCGCGAGCGCCAGGAGCTGAACGAGCGCATCACGACAACAATCAATGAGGCCGCACAGGCGTGGGGCGTCGTGTGCCTGCGCTATGAGATCAAGGATATTCGGCCGCCGAAGGACGTGCTTGACGCCATGCACCGCCAGGTGAGCGCCGAGCGCGCCAAGCGCGCCGAGATCCTTGAGAGCGAGGGCCACCTGCAAGCGGCGATCAACCGCGCCGAGGGTGAGAAGCAGACGACGGTGCTCCACGCGCAGGGTGTTGCCCAGAGCATTGCGTCGATTGCGGACGCCATTTCCGCGAACGAGCAGGGCCGCGACGCCGTGGCGCTGCAGGTTGCGAACGGCTACATCCGTGCGTTCGAGAAGCTGGCCAAGGAGGGCACGAGCGTCATTGTGCCAGCTAAGCTCGACGACATGGGCAGCATGGTCGCCGGCGGCATGTCCATTTTCGACACGATCAAGAACGCACAAAAGAAGGCGTAAAATGCGACGCATGCGCACCGCGCGCACCGCGCGCACCGCGTTGGGCACGGCCTGGATTAAAAACTTGTATATATAGAGATCAGCTAGTAGATAATCGGCGGCATCCCGAGAATTGAAGTCGCGCGTGCCGCAGGGCCTCTTGCCTCTTGTGTGCACGCGTCAGCAACATTAACTGCACTCCTGTGTGCATGCGCCAGCGACATTAACTGCACTACCCCATCCTCCCCTCCACTTCCTGCAGCACAAGAATGCCCTCCATTGCGCCGGGCACGCCGGGTGTGCGCGTGGCCGTTGCGTTAGTGCGTGCAAACCACGGGCCATTACGGCAGTTACACAGAGCCCTAGCCCCGGTTACACTTGCGGTGACTGCCCCACAACTATATAACGCACCGCTGAACCGCCGTGTCATGGTGTATCGCAACCTCGTAGCAGCAGCCATGGTGAACCCGAGGTTTAAGGCACAGACAATCGGCTCGGGCCCGACCGTAATTGAGTTCTGGTGGGACTACATCTGCCCGTTCTCGAAGAAGTCGTTCGAGACGATCTACAAGAGCGTCGCGCCTGCCGCCGAGAAGAAGTTCCCGGGCAAGTTCACGTTCGTGTTCCAGCACCAACCTCAGCCGTGGCACGGCCAGGGGTCGTACCTACACGAGGCCGGTATTGCTGTGGGCCAGATCGACCCGGCCAAGTTCTGGGAGTTCTCGGAGAAGCTGTTTGCCGAGAGCGAGAAGTACTATGACGTGTACGCCGTCGATAAGTCGCGCCAGCAGATCGTGGACGAGCTGGCTGAGCTCGCAGCCAGTGTTGGCGTCGACAAGAAAGAGTTCCTGCGGCTCGTGAGCATCGACCGCAACAGCGAGTTCAAGAACCCGGGCTCGCCGGTCGCGAACGATCTCAAGTACTTCGTAAAACTCGGCCGCCAGAACGGGATCCACGTCAGCCCGACCGTGCTCATCAACGGACTCGAAGATGGCTCCATCAGCTCGAGCTGGACTGTCGACCAGTGGGCGGAGAAGCTCGAGAACACAGTTAAGGCTGCTGACGCTAAGATCTAGGCAACGTACGAGCTAGGGATACAAAAGACGCCTGGCAGTGACGTGACGCGTGCGAGAAACCTCGTTCATACCATAAGCGCCTATTTCTCAAATACATAAATAAATACGTGACGAGCAGCGTGGAGTTATGAGTAACAATTGACCCGCTCGAGCTCGGCCACGCCAGACTGGCGGGCCCGGCCACACACATGTTTATCAGGAATGCATTTTAATTAGATTACGTTATGCACCTGCAGCGATTAGCCTCGGTCACACCTCACGCCTGCGTATATAGGGCAGGAAACCGAGCCGTACGTGGCGTGGCGGCACCTCGATAAAAAGCCTCGGCGCTGCCATTGGTGCCTGAGTAGTGAGAGCGGCAGTAATGGGCCGGAAAACATGCGACATCGCCATCGAGCTGGACCCCATACCGTACCCGTTCTACGGCACCGGCGACACTGTGAGTGGACGCGTGCGGCTGGACGTCCTTGCGGACAGTATTCTCGTCAAGGACGTGCAGGTGAAGGTACGCTGCAACGAGTACAGTGAAGTGGCCGCGGATGAGAAGCACCGGCAGGCAATGCTCGACAAGCGCGAGGCAAAGCATGCAAAGGCCGTTGCGCGCCGCGCGCGTAAGGGCCACGCTGCCGGCGCGAAGGACACGTTCACAGCACCGCCGCCGCCTGTCAGGAAGGAGAGCCACAGGCACATCGAGCTCACATCTGAGGTGTTCGTGGCCGAGGACTTCGGCGGCGCCCGGCAGCCGCTGCGGCACGGCACCCACGCGTTTGCGTTCGGCATCGTGCTGCCCGAGGCCGTGAACATGCTGCCGCCGCACTCGCCTGTGCCCACGCGGAACGGGCTCAAGATCGGCGTTGAATGGACGGTGGAAGTCGTCGCGCGTCGCGCAGAGTCCTTCACGAGCGACCTGCGTGCCAAAACCGCGATCCCCGTGCACCCGACGCGCACAATTAGCGGGCTCGGCGACCTCTCGCGGCGCGCCGAGCTCAGCCGTCAGCGCGTGCTCGGCAAACATAAGAGCCGGGCTTACAGTGGCAAGTTTCTCGGCATCAGTTACGGCTACACCTATACCGCTGACCACCGCGAGCGTGGACAGATGCTCATTGTGCGCCTCGGTTACCCCGAGGTAGGTATCCCGCAGGGGCCCATAAAGCCGCGCTTCTCACTTATGCTTGCGGCGCCAAATGAGCCTATTACCGTCACGGCTGTTACCATATACCTCGTGCAGCGCTGTGTGGCCACCGTGGACAGCAAGCGTCCGCTCAACGATGTATACAGAAACATGTATGCGTTGGGCGAGGCGCGGACTGTGCGAGAGATAGGAACGGAGCCCGCAGACCTGAGCGATCTCGTTGCAGACTTCGGGGCCCGCGACGTGTACGCGGCGCCGTTCGCATCGAACTCCCTCACCCTTTCGTACGAGCTACGCGTTGCTGTCGAGTGCGCGTCGCGCAGCAAGAATGAGCCCCAGATCGTGAACGTCGAGGTGCCGGTGAACCTGCTGGGCCCGGCCGTATGTTGGGCGTCGAGGTCGGCTCGCCGCTACGATGCTCACGCGCGTGTTCCTCCACCGAGCCGTGAAAAGTACGCCGACTCGGACTCCTCGAGCGGAACCGACCAGGAACCTGACGAATCGGATAGCCACGGCCTGCCCAGCTACGACGAAACGGTACCGTCGCATACACGCGTGATTGACGAGAACACATACCAGAGTCTCAAGCAGTAACGCTGCTGTGCCTGGTACGGGCCGTGCGGATGTCACAGTAATGCGGGGCCACCCTACTCTTACCTATACGCTTCTGTCTACCATGATGTCCCCCTTTAAGCCGAGTATGCAGCGTCACGCAGCCAGCCTAGCCTGTGGCTGCGTATTGCACACTAACGAGCCCGCAGATAGGCGGGCGGGCCAACGCTCAAGCACACGAGCCAGTGTTGCTGGCGGCCCGCGAAGTGCACCGCACAAGTCTAGGCTCATCACTTCTCGATTCAGGCAGCTCAAGCGTGAGAGAGGAAAACACCTTCGTCCCGCGCCACCTGTGCCCAGAAACCGGCATTCCACAGTGCCTTACCATCGCCTGAGTTCCGAACGAGGCGCACGTGAACCTCGTCGTAACCGTGCGGATATGAACACCTGCGGCTAGCAGGTCAAGAAGCCCACGAGTGTGACAGAACCCGTCGCTGCTAAGACGAGAATGTGGCTTGGCTTGTAACTAATGCATGGTTTCGGCTGAATGGGAGAGGCCACATTAAGAAGAGAGGTCACATAAAGTAAGCGCGCGTCGCACGCACTCACATTAACTACCTCGCTCAAAACAGCGGCATCCGAACAAGCGGCCGGGGCTGCGCTAGCCTCGTAACGGCCACCTCACGGCCACCTCACAGCTACAGCGTATAGCCACCACCAGGAATGCGGGGACCTATATTTAGACAGTGGCACTGCAGCGATTAGGACTGACTACGCCTCACGTGTGCATAGGGTAGCATAGCGAGCTGTGATCTCAACTGACGAGAATTAGCTAAAAGGCACGCCCCCCGCGCGGCGCTGATCTGCGTGGGTACAATGTTGGGCGGGAAGGCGTGCGAGGTTTTCATTGAGTTGGACCCAATATCGCAGCCGTTCTACCGCGCGGGTGACACCGTGAGCGGGTGCGTGAAACTGGTCGTGCACACAAGCAGCGCCCTCGTCAAGGACGTGCAGGTGAAGCTGCGCTGCGACGAGTACAGCGCTGTGGCTGCGGACGACGACCGCAAGCAGGCGATGCTCGAGAAGCGCGAGGCAAAGCATGCGCGCCACGTCGCGCGCCGCGAGCTCAAGGGCCGCGCCGGCGGCTCGAAGGACACGTTCACGGCGCCGCGCCCGAAGGCTGCCGCCGAGCACCAGCGGCACATTGAGCTCACAGCAAATGTGTTTGTCGCTGACGAAGTGGATGGCCGCCGGCAGCCGCTGCCGCGTGGCACGCACACGTTCGCGTTTGGCATCGTGCTGCCCGAGGCCGTGAACATGCTGCCGCCCCACTCGCCCGTGCCCACGCGGAACGGCCTGCGCATTGGTGTCGAGTGGACAGTAAAGGCGATTGCGCGGCGCGCGGGCCATCTGAGGAGCCGCGTGCGCGCCGTCGCTGAGATTCCCGTGCATCCGACGCCGACCACCGCAGGCACCGTTGACATTTCACGCCGCGCCGAACTCAGCGGCCAGCGCCTGCTCGGCAAAAGCAAGAAGTGGTCCTACTTTGGGTCGTTCCTTGGCGTGATGACCGTCAACATTTCCGCCGGCGCGGACCAGCGTGAGCAGACGCTTATTGTGCGCCTCGGCTACCCTGAGGTCGGTATCCCGCAAGGGCCTGTGAAGCCCGACTTCTCGCTGATGCTCGAGGCGCCATACGGGCCCGTCAGCGTTACGGCTATTCGTGTTTTTCTCGTGCAGCGCTGCCTCGCGTGCGTGCACAAGAAGCGCCAGCTGAACGACGCCTACAAGAACATGTATGCCCTCGGCGAGGTGCGAGCGCTGCGAGAAGTAGGGTCGCAGCCCTCGGACCTCAGCGACTTGGTTGCGGGCTTCGAGCTTCGCGACGTGTTTGCGGCGCCCTTTGCTTCGAACTCGCTCACCATTTCCTACGAGCTGCGCATCACCATTGAGTGCGCGTCGCAAAAGGAGAACAAGCCGAACGTCGTCAGCCTCGAGGTGCCCGTGAACCTGCTGGGTCCTGCTGTGTGCTGGCCCTCGAGGTCGAGCGGCAGCTACGATGCGCGCGCGCGCGCGCCCGTGCCTAGAGATCGCTCTGATTCGGACTCGTCGAGCCTGGCCGAGCTAACAGCGGACGAATTGGGCGACAACTGCCTCCCCAGCTACGAGGAGACGGTCCCCTCCGACACGCGTGTTATCGACGACGACACTTTCGAAAACCTGAAGCGATGACAGCAGCACCCCGACCAACTCACACTCGCACTGGCGAGGGCGAGTAGGCTGCACTTTGTTTCATACATAATGACTCGCTTGTACATATTCCCACGCAGCTCATCAAGGTCGCATTTGTAGACCCGCCGTGCTCGCTACTCTGCATCCGTAAAGCGGACCTGCCGCAGCAGATCGCTACTACGTCATTTCGGCGTCGCCAGTGCATATCGCGGGTTAGGGTTGACTAGTCATGCAAAGCGGCCGCCGCCGCCGCGTAGGGCTCGCTTCTATCAACAACAATGCTCGGCAGCAAGTCCTGTGAACTGGCCGTCGAGCTCGATGATACACGGTTGCCATTCTATACGCCCGGCAGCCCGGTGAAAGGGCGCGTGCGTCTGACTGTGCTCGTGGACAGCATTACGTTGAGGGACATTCAGGTCAAGCTGCGTTGCGTCGAATACAGTGCCGTGGCGCAAGAAGAGGAAGGCCAGCAGGGCATTATGGAGGCGAGGGAAGCGATACACGCCAGGAAAGTTGCTCGTCGTCGGCAGAAAGGAAAGCCTTCACGTAAAGGAGACACGTTTTCTTCGTCAAAACCAGCTTCCTATATTGACCACAAGGAGCACTTAGACCTCGCGTGCGACCTTGAGCCTGCTCTCGATATCGATGCAAAAGATATGGTCTTCCAGAAGGGCAGCCATAGCTTTGATTTCAGCGTCATTATCCCTGAAGCCGCGAATATGCTGCCGCCTTACTCGCCTGTGCCGACGCGTAACCATCTCCGAATTGGCGTTGAGTGGACCATCGGAGCTAAAGCTCGCAGACCAGGCTATCTCAAGGGAAGCGTGAGCGCTCAAACGCCGCTGGCTGTACACCCCACGCTCAAGCCGATTGGCCGAACTGACCTCGCGCGGCGCGCCGAATTGAGCGGCCAGAAGTCCGTAGCACAGGTCAAAAAAGCTTCGGGACTTACTTCACTTTTCAGATCGAGCAACCCGGACGCAGCTGCGCGCGAGCGTGAGAACCAGCTCATCATGCGACTCACATACCCCGAAGCAGGCCTTCCGCAGGGCCCACTAGTACCCGAATTCGGGTTGACGCTCGAGGCTCCGCACAACCCGGTACCGGTCACACGCGTGGCTCTATACCTCGTTCAGCGGTGCCTGGCGTCCATACAAAGCCCGCGCAGACCAAACGACACATATCGGAACAAAATACTGCTTGGCTCCGCTGATGTGGACCGCACCGTGCAAAAGAATTGCGAGGACCTCACGAGCTTGGTGCAGACGTTCCATATTCCCTCAGTGTTCGCTGCACCGTTCGCGTCACAACTACTCACCGTCTCCTACGACCTGCGATTGACAGTCGCGTGCAGAACCCCGGATAATAAGGACGTTACTTTGGTACTCGAGAAGCCAATTAATCTGATTGGACCGGCAGCATGCTGGCTACTGACAGAGAAATCAGGCATGCTCGAATCAAGCGCTAAACCTGCGGTTCAGGACTCACACGCGGCGCACGGCAATGGCGGTTTGCCTACGTATGAGGAGGCGCTTCCCAGGTCTCAACAATTTCAGGGTCTCGGCGCGGACGTGTACAACAATACGAAACATTGACGCCATCTGCGCTCAGCCGGCGGCTCTACCTAGCTTAAACTTAAACCCCCCGCCAAGCGCGGTCCACGAGAAGGCTTCACGGACCGCGCCAGAGCAGCAAAGTATTTCGAATTTTGTAATCTAAATAAGATGGCAGTTTATGTCGTACCCGTCGACGCGCAGCATCACTTTCGATCGCTGCCTTTGCTTCCGAGGTACCGGTCGCGGCGACTGAAAAATTCAGACGCCAGATTGTTTGTGTCACGTGCATGGGTTAGGCTGGTTTCTCGGGCGAGACGCATAAGTCGGCAATGGCAGCCCGAACTCGGCCAACCAACGCACCGTCCCCCCGTATCGAGCAGGAAAGGCGTCTGATCGCACGATGTTCGAGTTTCTTTATGATCACCTTGGTTTCAAGGGCTCTGTGGGCGAGCTCTTGAAGCAGCAGAAGCCCTACGAGCGCGTCGAGCGGTTCGACCCTTCGAAGTACGAGGGCGACCAGGCTGAGCAGGCTGAGCACGCCGATGACGCGAGTAGCGGCGAGACGGCTGTAGAGCTGCCGTTTGCGCTGCGCATGATTCTGATCGGCCCGCCCGGTGCCGGCAAGGGCACGCAGGCGCCGAACCTGGTCGAGAAGTGCCACGCGTGCCACCTCGCGACGGGTGACATGCTGCGCTCGCAGATCAAGGCCGGCAGCGAGCTTGGCAAGAAGGCGAAGACGATTATGGACGAGGGTGGCCTCGTAGGTGACGACATTATGGTTGGCATGATCAACTCGGAGCTGGAGGAGAACCCGGCCTGCAAGAATGGGTTTATTCTGGACGGGTTCCCGCGCACGATCCCGCAGGCCGAGGCGCTCGACAAGATGCTTGCGCAGCGTGAGACGCCGCTGCGCAACGTGGTCGAGCTGCAGATCGAGGACGACCGCCTCGTGTCGCGTATTGAGGGCCGCCTCATCCACCCGGCCAGCGGCCGCTCCTACCACAAGGAGTTCAACCCGCCGAAGGACGACATGAAGGACGACGTCACGGGCGAGCCTCTGGTGCAGCGCAGCGACGACAACGTCGAGGCGCTGAAGAAGCGTCTTGTTTCTTACCACGAGCAGACGGAGCCTGTTGTCGGCTACTACAAGAAGCAGGGCATCTGGAGCGGCATCGACGCAACACAAAAGCCCTCGGATGTGTGGTCCGCCATCTGGAACAGCATCTCGAACCCGCCCGCGGACCGGAAGTAATTGAAATAGAGTTCTAAAACGCAGCGGACAGTCGCTTTTCTACTAAAATGTGGGCTACGTGCCTACCATGTCATAGCCCGTTTATTTCTGGCATCCTGTTCGAGTTCAGGGACTGCGTACAAGCAGTGCACAGTCGCCTTGGGCTCGTAGTATCTGCATAGAGCAGGCTACGAATAGGATCGGTCCAAGCTAGGGGGAGGCTAAGCAGCAGCGTCCAGACATTAGTGCAGTGTAGCATGCGTATGAATAGATTACAATCGTGCGCCGGGCTGAACGCCAAACCGGATGCGCGGCTCTGCGAGAACCAAGCCGTCGCAGTATTGCCCTAAATAGAGGGGATAGACAGTCGTCGTTATTAGAATACATACATACAGGTGAGGTTGGCTCAGTTCTAGTAGTTTAGGCGGCCTCCTCTTTTACAGCGGCGGGCTCGGGCGCGGCCAGCGTCGCCTCAATGATCTCCTGGTTCTGCGGGTCCGCGTAGCACGTCGCGTGGAAGTAATGTCCGTCGACGTCCACCGTGTTCATCCACACCCAGTTCTCGGCCTCCTCGCTCCACGACGTCTCGTGCGGCTCCTGGCACACGGGGCAGTGCGCCGTGCTGTCGCTGGGCACGGGAATGTACTTCGCGCGCTCGGCCTCGACGTCGATGCCGGCGCCAGCCGCCGCGCCGTCCTCGCCGTTCACGCTGTTCGCCGCGAGCTCCGAGCCAATGCCGAGCACTTCGTCCTCGTCGCGGTACGCAACCCACGCCGCCGCCGCCAGGAACCAGCAGCGGTTGCGCGAGTGGCCCTCCATCATGTCCTTGTTTGCGCGGAAGTGCCAGTCCATTTCGGCCTCCTTTGCGGCGCGGCCCTCCGGCGTGTCGTGGAAGCGGTAGCCGCAGGTCGAGCACTGCAGGGGCAGGTTCGGCGCGTAGAGCTGGTCGATGAGCGCCGCGTCGACGTCCGTCGCTGCCGCCGTCGCCAGATCCCAGCCCTGCACGTACACGCCGGCAAACGCCGGCGCCTCCACGTGCTGCCGCTTCACGCTGTCGAGGCTCTGCGCCAGCTTGCCGAGGTCAATACCGTCGAGCGCCGTGCGCTTGCGCGTGCCCAGCGGCACACTGTTCG
>JANIVK010000021.1:0-84556 GCA_030555795.1 Entelexis sorbosivorans | reverse complement strand
AAGTAAATTGAAAAAGTTAGTCAGACCTGCAGAGGCGATCGTTTAGGGCCAGGTGTCGACAAACTTTGGGGGTTTCGTTGCGAACAAAAATCTCCTGAGCAGTCCGACAGCCCAAGGTCCTGGGCCCTCAGTAACCAAATATGCATATCTACTCTTAAAGAGTGCGTAGTATGCTGAAATGGCGCTTGGCTGCGTGGCGTATTCGAACCTTGACGGGCGATCACCTGAAACCCTGCAGCGGACATGCATGTGTTTACATACGCACGGATCAGTGCCACACAAAAAGACGCACTATATAAGTGGAACGGTATCGGTTGTTGGCCCAGATAGCGCCCACATTCGTTCTTTTTGCCCCGCTATGATTGCCTACCTTTTGTCGCTCCTTACACTTGCTATCGCCGCTGCCAGCGAGGAGGCCGTCTCCGTCGTCTCGCTCACCCAGTACGTGCGCGTTACGAAGACCATCAGCGCCGCCACGCACCAGGCGACGGGCCTTTTCGCCAACGGCACTGCCGCCACGAACGGCACGGCTGGCAACACCACGGCCCCTGCCGCTGCGGCTCCTCCTGCGCAGAACCAGACCGCTTCGAACTCGTCGGCGAGCAGCTCAAGCTCGCCCGCGTCGAACAGCGCTGGCCGCAGCAGCGTGAACGTTGCTCTTGCCGGCGCTGCCGTTGGTGCTGCGGCTTTATTTATTTAGATTAAACTCCTATCAATGTATTATTTCAAACTCCTGTACGCCTACTACTACCTCTTCGCAGACGAGTCGAGTCAAAAATGCATTATGGGCAAGGGTGCGCATATACAACTATATCTCTGGGAGGCCGTGCGGCCACGGTTAGGTGCTGCAGCCGACCTGGGAGACGACTTACAATGGCCGCAGATGCAAAACCTGGTCAATACCCGATCACTTCTTAAGAAGAAAGAAGCAGGTCCTGTCTTTAACAAGCAGCGCTTTCTGCTATACGTAAGCAGAGATGTCCGTTCGCGCGAGCCATCCGCAGTGCTGGTTGCGCGATTCCGCATGACTGGCCGGGGTCGTCGCGTAGATTTGCCAAACCTCAACTTGCAAGCTGGGCGGCTGCGTAGAACCGCAAAATGAGCGAGGTCGATAATTTCGAGAGCGCACAGGATCATTCACTGGCACGTAAGGCGAAGGACACCTTCGCTGGGTTCGTGGGCGGCGCTGTGCAGGTGCTAGTCGGCCAGCCTTTCGATCTCGTCAAAGTTCGCATGCAGACGGGGCAATTTTCGTCGATGTACGAGGCCATAACACAGACGCTGAAGAAAGAGGGCCCCCTCGCGTTCTATAAGGGCACCAGTGCGCCCCTGTTTGGCGTAGGTGCGTGCGTCTCTGTTCAGTTTTATGCTTTCCACGAAGCAAAGCGCCAGCTCGCGCCGTGGTCTAACACGTTTCCTGGCATTTATACCTGCGGGGCTGTCGCAGGACTGGCAAACACTATTACGACTGCGCCGATTGAGCACGTCCGCATCCTCATGCAGACGCAGAAATCTTCGGGCAGACAATACTCCGGCGCCATCGATGCGGCCAGGTCGATTCTCAGGCAATACGGCGTGGCAAAGCTATACAGGGGTGGCCTTGTTACAGCTGTTCGTGAAGTACAGGCGTACGGTACGTGGTTTCTCACGTTTGAGTACCTAATTAGCACGCAGACGCGGCGTGGGCTCAGACGAGAAGACATCCCGACGTGGAAGCTGATGCTCTTCGGCGCGCTTGCGGGTGAGGCGCTGTGGATTGCCTCGTATCCTCTTGATGTAGTGAAGTCCCAGGTCCAGGGCGAGCCTATTGAGGGCGGCCGGTACAGAGGTGCGCTGGACGCGGCGCGGCAGACGTGGCAGCGCGCTGGTATCCGCGGGTTCTGGAGAGGAATCACTCCGACGCTACTACGCGCATTGCCTGCTTCAGCGTGCACATTCGCGTCAGTCGAGCTGACGCTTCGCGCACTAAATTGAAGATGCGTGAAAAGAACATCTAATTCTCATTGTATCATTAGAGCAGTGCGAAAGCAGTTTTCTTTTGCATCAGTAGCCATCTCAGCTTTTAACATGTTTGCGCTCTGCGTAAGTGACGAAGCCGCACTCTGCTGCGACATATATACGCTTGGGTCCTTTGGCTTCCATATTCTCAGCGAATTACTGAGTTGCGCTCTGAAAGACTGACTGCGCAATGCGAGTTCGTAATCTGCTTTATATTTGCATTGGTATATATACTTTTGCGGCACCATCGCGGCGCAGTATAGATTACAGACAGCTCCAAAGCACGTCTTGAAGCTTTCTCGCCAGCCAAAATGCATGAACGAACCCAGTTATCCCTGCTTTGTCGACTACCCAATCGTTTGTATAATTTTTTGGAGGTGCTCGTCCTACTCCTTTTTGGCCTTTTTATTCTGGTGCTCAACAGCTGGTGCTTGCGCGCGGCCGTACCCGCCACCTCCTGGCGTTTTAATGACAATGCGATCGCCAGGCTTTACCTGTACAGTGTTCTTGCCGCCAAGAGATTTCGCGATGCCATCGCTTGCGGTTATCCAGAGATTCTGGCCGGGTTTGCCGGGCTCGCCGCCCTCAAGGGCATAAGGAGCACGCGACCGCCGTTCGCTCAGTATGGATAGCTGCACGGGATAACGGAACTCGATGTCTCGCACAATACCATCCCCACCGCGCCACTGGCCCGCACCACCCGAATGTCTGCGCAGCGAAAACTCGCGCAAGATCACCGGGTAGCGTTTCTCGAAGATCTCCGGGTCCGTAGACCGCGTATTCGTCATGTGCACTTGCACGCCGCTTTGGCCTTCGAAACCGGGGCCGGCACCAGCGCCACCGCCAATAGTTTCGTAGTACCCGAACTTTTCGCAGCCGAACGTGAGGTTGTTACATGTCCCCTGTGATCCCGAGACGGCGCCGAATGCCTTGAAAACGACGTCGGTCACTCGCTGACTCGTTTCAACGTTGCCTCCTACCGTAGCAGCATCGGGACTGGGGGACAAAAACGAGTTGTCCGGAATCAAGATGTTCAGCGGCTTAAGACATCCCTGGTTCAAAGGGATATCCTGCGAGATCATTGTGCGCAGACAGTACAAGATGGCGGAATACGTGATGGCCTTCGGGGCATTCAAGTTTCCGAAGAGCTGGGGCCCCGTGCCGGTGAAGTCGAATGTAGCAGAGCCGCTCTCTGGTTCGATATTAATGCGCAGCTGCAAGGGAGATCCGTCGTCAAGGTAGTCCAGTGCCTTGAGCTCATACGGTGCACCGACGCGCTGAGAGGCGTCGCGCAAGAGCTGGCGCACGCTATATTCTGCGTTGTCTTGGATGGCGTGCATGTACTTCTGCACAACCGGCAGTGTATACTCTTCATCGAGAGCCTGCAAAAGTCGAATTCCCTTGTTATTAGCCGCGATCTGGGCCTTTAGGTCCGACAAGCTGTCAGATAGGCTGCGAGAGCCCTCACAACCAGGAAACTTAGCCGGATCCTCATACAGCAGCTTTACAATACCGTCATGGTCAAATTTGCCCTTTGAAACAACCTTGAAGCCTTCAATGCAAGCGCCCTCTTGCCACAAAAACTGGCTGAATGGGGGCATAGAGCCAGCCGTGATGCCGCCAATGTCAGAGTGGTGTCCGCGGGACGCAGTCCAAAAAATAATATCGCGCGTACCCGGAGCAAAGACAGGTGTAATCACAGTAATGTCCGGCAGGTGCGACCCGCCGTACGCAGGGTGGTTCGCTACGAGTACATCGCCGTCCTCTAGCTTCCCTTCCCACAGAGACTGCTGATACGCAACTGCCGAGGACATGGATCCTAAGTGGACGGGGATATGCGGAGCGTTGGCAACTAGACCGCCCTCTGGCGCAAATATAGCGCAACTGAAGTCCAGGCGCTCCTTAATATTGGTCGAAATCGATGTTTTCTGCAGTGTCTGGCCCATCTGCTCGGCAATGCTCATGAAGCGATGTCCGAATACACTGAGCAGGATAGGGTCAACGGGAGACGAGCCCGTTTCAGAAGATTTTTGTGCGCTCTCTTGGACGTCAAGCAGCACATGGTGCGGCAAGATCTTGGCCGAAACGCGAGGTTCCACAACAATGGTCTGAGTAGCGTCGAGGATCATAGCTGGCCCTGAGACTTCGGTGCCGGGGGCAAGGTCGTCTAGTGTATACAGAGCTGCCTTGTACCACTTCTCGTTGAAGAAAATCTGCTGGTGACGAACAGCCGCGTTGGCCGGCGCGTTATACTTGGGCTGCCGCACGGGCAGCAGCGCCGAGCCATCTACTTTCGATGTGTACACAGCACGCGCACGCGCGTCACCAATCAAGACGTCGCGCTCTAGCGAGAACCCAAACTCATGCCGGTGCGCGGCCACGAAGGCGGTGCGAAATGACTCGGCGTCGCCGCTGCCCGTTTGCTTGATCATCATCTGGCTGTCGGAGCCCTCGTAGCGACAGTTCAGGTACCGCTCGATCTCAATTCGGGATTTGTCCGTGAATCCCTGCGCGACGAGCGAGTTGGCCGCCTCATTCGCCAAGTCGTCGAGCCGCTTATGCAGATCGCTCATGACGGTCGCATCAGCCGGCAGTCTTGCCGAGACAGGCCTCTGCACGTCGGCTACGACATCGGCAAGGGCAATTCCGTACGCCGAAAGTAGCGACGAATATTTATGGATAACCACCTCAGAGATTCCCAGGGAGCGGGCAATGGCCACTGCATGTTGGCCGCCGGCGCCGCCGAAGCTGGCCAGAGTATGGTTGCTTGTTGAATGGCCCTTGCCTTCAGTCAAACTGCGGATGGGGCGGCACATGGTCTCATTGGCGACGTCCAGGAAGCCCTGCGCGACAAGCTCGGCCGACTTGCTTTCACCGCTCTCGCGCGAAATTTGCGCTGCCAGCTCCTCGAACTTCGTGCGCACAATGTCCGTGTCAAGGCCCTCATTCTCGTTCGGCCCAAAAATGTGGGGGAAGCTCGTGACGTCGATACGGCCCAGGAGTAAATTCGCGTCCGTGACGGTGAGGGGCCCGCCCTTACGGTAGCAGGCCGGGCCCGGATGCGCGCTCGCGGACTCGGGCCCCACGACGAACAGGCCGTTGCGCCAGGACAGAATACTGCCGCCGCCGGCGGCCACGGTCTCGATGGCGAGCTGCGGGGCCTGGATGACGACCTGTGCAGTTGTTGTTTCGAAGACGTGTTCAAATGTGCCACCAAAGCGCGACACGTCTGTTGACGTACCTCCCATGTCGAAGCCGAGCACGGGCTTCGAGCCGTCGTATGTTGTGCGCGCGTAGCCCACGACGCCGCCGGCCGGTCCACTCAGAATGGCCTTCAAGCCGCTGAACTTTTTCGAGCTCGTGAGCCCGCCGTCGCTCTGCATGAACAGCAGCTTGTCGCCGAACGCCTCGAGGCCGCCCACAAACCCGTTCGCAATCGTGACCAAGTACCGCGAAATGATGGGTGAAAGATAGGCATCGGCCGTGGCCGAGTTCGCCCGCGACACAAGCTTGATCATGGGCTGCAACTGCGAAGACACACTGATGCTCGTGAAACCAATCTGCCGGGCCAGGTCCGCGACCTGCAGCTCGTGGTCTGGGAACGTATAGGAGTGCAGGAACGCAATTGCCAGCGACCTGATGCCGCGGTCCCAGATTCCTTGCAGCGTGGCGCGCAGGGCCGGCAAGTCAGGCGTTTTCGTGACGTAGCACACGTCGCCGCTAATGCCCTGCACGCGCTCGGCGTGGCTCGGCGTCGTGTCGCCGGCCAGCACAACACGCTCGTCCACCTCGCAGACCTCTTCGTAAAGCGACTCGAGCTTTGCGACCTTGAGATCGAAGATGTCGGGGCGTGACTGCTGCCCAATGGCCATGATGTCCTTGAAGCCCTTCGAGAGCAGTAAGGCCACACGGTCGCCCTTGCGTTCGAGCAGCCCGTTCGTGGCCACCGTCGTGCCCATACGGATGCTTTCCACGTCCGAGATGTCGATCGGCTGCGACTTTGGGATCTTGGTCCCGCGCACAAGCTCAAGGACGCGGCGAATGCCCTCCGTCGGCGCGTCCTTGTAGTTCGCCGGATCGACACTCAGGAGCTTAAACACGATGTCGCTGCCATTATTGTTGGCGTAGACGTCAGTAAACGTACCGCCTCGGTCAATAGCGATTGTCAAAGGCATGTCTCTCGTGGCTGGAACCGCTGCCTCACTAGCCGTAGCTTATCAGCTAGCGACGACGATCGTGGGTAAGGAAGGACACGCTCAGCGGTACCGCCGGGCACCGGCGACACGCGCGACGTGAGATCATGTGCCCGCTGATACCGCTCCGGAGAGTCCCACGTCATGGAGCGCGCACGTCATGCTCTCGGCTGGGCTGGGCTGGACTGCCGCGCGGCTGCCATCGACCACAGATAAGTCGCATGCGGCCACGATGAGACAAGATCAGGCTGCGCCAGTCCTCGCGTTGACTAGCATCTTGTGAAAAGGAAGATGCCAAGTTCGGAAAGGTGAGTTACTAGAACACTAATCCGAGCACAGTTCAGTCAAGACACGCGGTGCCACTGCATGGCTCGGCCGCTCCACTCACATGCGTTACATTTCCTTACTTCGGACACGCTTTCATTCGATCGCGCATATGCGGGTCACGTTCATGCACGCTCTGATCCGGTCAGCCGCCGCAGTGGTCATGTGTTCGGCAGCGTCGGCGGAGCTCTCTGCACGCACAGCTCACGCGCACAAGTCTGGGAACTTGGCTATGCGTACGTGGCTTTCACAATCGGGAGCAAATTAACCGTTTTCTATTTCTGCGCTATAGTGAAATTAGCTCATTTTACCGCGTCCGTGCTCGCGCATTTCACGGTTGTAGGGTCCACCGCCCATGCCCCCTTCGAACGGAGACTCGAGGCTCAGCAAAATCGTATCCAGCCAATAGTTCCTGTACAGCTACAACGTCCTGGGACACTCGGCAAAGTAAAATAGTACGTACGCACCGCAACCATACGCGTTACAGCCGTATGCATTACTTATCGAATCGATGGGAGGCGCTCTGCTCCTGCGGAATGAGAGCTTGCCTGGTGGTGATATTCAAGGACACAGGTGCAGGGGCCGGCGCACTCATATGCACGGGCAAGGGTTGTCTCAGGAACACTACGGCAGAGATGCATTGAGAAAGACTCTCAAGCAGAACGCCTGCGCCGCACAATCTGCACACGCAATAGTTCACTGGATCCTCTGCCTACATTGAAAGCGGTCGCCGCATCTGCGCACTGGCAGGCCCTCTGACGCGCCGCACCGGGCTGCACAAGGTGAATTCTGGGCAAGGTCGCTGAGACGCGCGCGCGACGAAGCCAAGAGTCACACATGCTCACACAAATCGCGATCACACTCAGACCCCTACCCAGGGGCATCTGGGCTGACTGATGCCATGGACAGCACCAACCTGGATCTATCCTTAAATTTCTGACGCGTCACCCACCCGCGCACTCACAGCTCGCCCCATCGCTCAGCAACCTGCTGTTGACACGGTATCTGTCTTGCCCCTCGTTTCCGAATTTTGATTTTGAACAGAACCGCATCGCATGTGGGCGTATTTATTGGTACCGTGGCTGTGGGCGTTTAGCTTGGTGTCCACTGTTGCGGCTGCTCCGGTGGACGCGGAAGTTCTCGGCGACTCTGCGCCGGCGAACGTGCCACTGGACTTGACTCCTGCCGAGTTCCGGTCCATGGCTGGCGCCTACTTCATCAAATTCTACTCGCCCTACTGTGGGCACTGCAAGGAATTTGCCCCCAAGTGGGACGCCGCGTTCGAGGCGGTGGGCGCCAAGTCGCGTATGAAGTGGGCGAACGTAAATTGCATCGAGAATGGTGACTTGTGCGCGGCCGAGAACGTGCGTGCCTGGCCTACTATCCGCGTTTACCGCGACGGCAGGCGGAAGTACGACTACGGGAATCCCGGGGCCACGGAAGAAGACCTTCGTGTATTTGCGCTCGAGTTCGCAAAGCGTGGCGACGCGGCCCTGGATGCCGCCTACGAGAAGGCAACACCGGAGCTGCTTCAGGAGGTCGAGCCCGCTCCCGCCGCGGCTGCGCCGGCTGAGCCTGCGCCGCCCGCAGATAAGGCCGCTGACTCCGGCTCTTCGTCTAATGAGCCCCGCGGACAGAATACTGAGGACGGCGCTGAGGCCGTGGCCGCACCCCTGGCGGCGGCTCCTCTCGTGAAGGCCCTGGGCCCAGGTGCTTTTGGCCCGGACAAGAATGTGGGCAGATGGTTTATTCTGTTTGTAGGCCCCAACTGCGATGATTGCGACGCAATGACGCAAAAGTGGGAGCGCCACGAGAACTTTGCACGGGATATCCCTGAGATAAACTGGGGACGTGTAGACTGTAGCGAGCACGCGGCACTGTGCCAGGATGAGAACGTGGACGCCGTTCCTAAAATGCGCATCTACCAGGATGGAACCTATCTCTACGAATACAACGGCGCGAAGGATACGATGTCACTGCGCACATTTTTGAAACGCGCCGCCGTTCTGACCGATTTCAACGGCTTCTCGCTCACTGATCTGGATGTCTCTGCCGTGGGATTCGACGGAAAGCCGCTCCCTGAGGGTGCTGGGCCGAACCAGCAGCCCAAGTACATGAGCGGAAACTCTGTGCCAAAGCCTCACCACGGCAACGGCAAGCCTGCTATTGCGGACGTTGTCAAGTATACCCTCGACACTCTTGGCCAGCCCATTGACGACGATCCGGGGCTGCTCATTTTCGGTGAGAGTCCCGAAAGGCACCACAACTTCCGTACGTGGGGTGCGCCTAACGCGCAACCGCCCGCTTATTTTGCTGAGGGTGCCGCAGCCAGTGTCTCTTTAGGCAAAGTGAAGGAGCTGAAGGGTACGGAGCTTGAGGATTCGGTGAAGAGTAGCGGCGAGCCTTGGTTCATTAAATTCTACTCTCCCAAGTGCCCCCACTGCCAGGCCCTTGCTCCCATATTTGAGGAGTTTGCTGCGCAGACTAAGGGTAAACTGAACGCGGGTGCGGTGAATTGCGACCTGAACTCGAAGCTTTGCGATGCCGAAAAAGTGACGCATTACCCACTGCTGAAATACTACCGGGGCCCCGTAGCCCTTGAGGAGTACAAGGGTCCACGTACCGTCGACGGCCTTACGGAGTACGCTCTGAAGGTCTCCAAGGCTCAGATCACCCCTATCGAGAGCTACGACGAGATCGTTGCCGAGATTCAGACCAATTTCGACAAGAACCTGACCTCATTTGTGTATCTTTACGACGAGTCGGTGATGACTGAGGACTGGGAGTCCTTAGCGAAGGTTGCGATCAACATCGCTGACTGGGGTGGGAAGCTTTATCGGTCAAATAGCCAAGAGCTGCGTGAGTTAGCAGGAATCACTCACCGTGGCACCGCCTTGGCGCTTGTCGAGGTCGTGGGTGCTGCACCAGAAGTGACTTTGAAATGGTACGACTTCCCGCTGTCCAGCATCCCGTCGAAGATCCGTGATTCCGTACTTGTGTCGCAATGGGCGCACCGCTCGAAGTGGTCTCAGCTCCAGTACCTGGACCCAATTGAGCAGTCTCGATATGCTCCTTACGTTGCGATAAAACTTACGAGTGGTGATGCCACCACGCCCACGCACCTCGACGAGGAGGTGCTCCAGCATAGGGCAATGGCCGACGAGCTACGGGAGTTTTACAGAGAGCGGCAAATCCAGGATCAGGACCGTATGCGTATCGATCGCTTGCGCCAGCACGATGAGGCGCTGCGGCAATCGAAGTTCAAGTACGCTTTGAGCCTGATGAAGCAGAAACTTGAGGCGCCGTTCATTGCCGACCTTGCGTTCGCCCATATCCCAGTTCAGCAATGGAAGGCACTGTACTCCAAATATGTGGACACCTCCAGCCATGGAGTCGGCAACGTAATCATCGTCGACTTCTATCACGGGCTTTACATCGATCAGTTCAACCTGGTCCCCATTCAGGACGACCGCGAAGTGTTTGCCGATCTCGTTGAATTCCTGCACAGGTACGAGGCGCGCGATCCGAAGGCCGTCTTCAGGTCGATCCGGCACTTCAAAACCAAAATGTCTGATGTACCTGTGGCCGAGCATCGCTCCCAGAAATTCCACGCCAAGCAGCTGGATCAGAGCAATGCTTGGCTTATTGCAGCGGCCATTTCAGCTCTGAAGATCGTTGGTGGACTCATTGCCGCCTATGTCCTCTATCGCACGTTCATTCGGTCGCGACTGAGATCCTTTGTTGAAAGGCGACGCAGCTCCAATAACGGCCCGTCACTGCTTCCAAAACAAGAATAGTCTTTGACAGTTCCTACAAAGGCGAAATATAATAAGTGACTAAATGCAGTTAATCTGAGCTACAAGTGATTTGATGGCGCGCTGCTCATCTCTTCTTCTTCTCGCCTCCCCACAGCTGTTTATTAAATTAGGTGCATTCATCACTATCTTTTGCGAATGGTGCGGTCACTACGAGCGCTGAAGATGGCTAACCTTAGACGTACAAAATTCGCAGTCTCGTACAGAGATTTAGGCTCTTAGGTTCTTAATTTGTGGATATATTTAGTCCTGGTTCCAGTGAAGTGCATTAGCGACTGCCCGCGATGTCTTCCGAAAAGAGGCTGTGCTCGTGATTAATCTGTTCGATTACACGGTTGCACCAACCTTATCACCCTGCGCTGTCGAACGTAAGTGTTTCAGTTTACTTTAAAGTTCGCGTCTACGAAACGTAAATCAGGGTTAAATGAGAATTGTTCTTGCCTCGTTGCGAGGGGAATCAGCCTACACGAGGACTGAGAAATATAATGTGTCCTGTTTGCAAACCGTTCATGGGAGAAAAAGATTTGGCTACCATTATATGAACGAGAGTCTATTGAACGAGAGTCTAATGTAGGCCTCGGGCGGAAACACTTCTCTCAATCAAGATAATCAAAGCGGGGGCCGTGCACTGCTTCACGCATAATTTCTGGACTCTAAGTTCAAAGCGGCGTTGAGCCAGGAGCGACAGTCAGGTGACCTTAGCGAGCCCGCGTAGCAGCCATGACTGCATGCAAGAAACCCTACCGGCCGGCGACTTTGATATAGCATGTGGGCCTGGGCTTGACGCGTACGCACGCGCAGTGACTCAAAACCCGAGCCATCAAAGACGTATTCTATGGCAACCATAGTGTCTAATACCTAGGCCTGAGTACCGACAATTAGCATCTCATGCTTCAGATCAGCATGGAACCCATACCCATAGAGCGATGCATCATCATCGTGCACGGCGAATATCAGTCCGATGACGAGGACGCTGCTACCACAAAAAACCTAAATCTCTTCATGCAACAGCACTGCGCTCGCATCCGAGATTACATGTATATACCCCACCATATTAAATAGGTTGCTTCCCCCCTAGCGAAGATTTGGATTCTGCCTTACTCTAAACTAAAGTCTAAGGTCAGGTAGTGCGTCCTGCGCCTCGAGTGATAATTCTTGAGCACAACTGCCGCAAGTCTCACGTCAACAAGGTATTTCGCAAGAGCGTGCCTATTCCATTGAGCTTATCAGTATCGTTCACATCAATCCCTGCGAGTGTGTCACACCAGATAACCTACGAATTCGGGCGTCCAAGCTCTGCACGGTGTTGAAGGAGTGCATAAAAAGCGGAGAACGTGCGCGTGTCTCAAATACAGTGTGTCTCGCTGATTCTGACAGAATTAAATACGAGTCACATCTCAAAATCAAGCCGCAGGACTGTCAAAATAGAATTGCAGGCTGCATCCCGGCATATAATCGGGTTCTGAACCAGTTTCAATGACATCTGGCTCTTTTGGTACTCTCACTCCCACACTTGAGGGCTACTTCGTACATGACGCGCAAGATGCGTTAGCCATCATCCAGCTTGTACTTGAAGGTAAGCTCACTATTGCACATCGAAGACCCAAAGACCCAGAAAGACAATATGTCATAAAGTCGGGGAATGTGTTCGTGTTCAAGGAAATGAAGGGACATATCCAGAGGTGGACAGATGGCATCACTTGGTCTGCCTCGCGCATTCTTACCCCCTTTCTGGTCTACCGCCAGGACTCGAAGGCAACGCTCAAAGCTGAGAACACTGGCGGAGTCCAAAAAAAAGCAAGCTCCAGCACGACGGGCCGTACCATGAAGGGCTTTCATAGCGTCCGTCCGGCGAAGTCCAGGAAACCATCCGCAGATGGTATACCTGGCCCCATCCATATGCCAATGAATCCCGGTATGTCTAGACAAATTGGTGTCTCGAGAGACTACTACAATGATAGCGGTTACTATACACAAGGCGCACCTGCACAAATGGCACCGCAGGTTGGTGGTGCCCATGGAGCTGGCTTTTCTTACCACAATCCTTCGGTTGCTGCCTCAAACTATGTCGGCAATCAGCGGAATTCAATGCCGCTGCAAGCAGGCCCCTATGCTAAGCCAGCCCTGGAGTCGCACGATGTCGACTATGACCTCTTTGGGTCACTCAAGGATGCGCATTTTGCTGAGGATGGGCTCGCCAAAAAAACGATCAGCGTGAAGTATCAGGGCGTGCCTTACCGCTTGATTTCGTACTTCACAAAGCCGGACGTAATCGAGGGCAGATTGAAAAGGCCCTCGAATGAGCCGATGTTTCGTGATATTGTCATCGAAAAGGAGCTTTGGGAAAGCGTCCAGGAGAACAAAACCCCTTTAGACATGTCTGAATTGTATTATTCGAATACAGCCCCCGGGCAGTACGCTGCGCTCGCCCCAATGCACCCCTACTCAGGATATCCGCCACCGCAAATGAACTACGGTGACTATCATCAAGATGTGGCCTTGCGGCGCCCTACTTTAGACCCGCTGCACGCCTTTCCCGATACGGGCGAACACACTGGAAGCAACACCCATGGTATGAATCGGCTGCCACCATCGCAAGCTGAGCTGGATCATAACTCAGTCAACCAGTTCAACGTGTATTCGTCGATGTCTGCGTCTGCGGCTGCGTCCGCGGCTGCGTCCGCGGCTGCCGTCGCAGCTGTGCCATCGGCTATAACGCAACAGCAACAACAACAGCGGCAACACTGGTACAATGACGGTCATCACGCTTATAGGTTGCCAGGAACAGCACCATACGGGATGGTGGGCCAAAGAACTGACGAACATACGTTGCCTCAAATAGGCGGTCCAGCCTCCAAGCCTGAGCATAGGAATTCAGAAGAGCGTGCTATTTCAGATCTTTATATCGGCAGCTACGATAGCAGCCGGTACGCGCCAGCCAGCGCAGCGCTATCGACTGACTCTACGGTTCCCACGAACGCGAGCCATCGTCTCAGCCAGACAGTAGCTCTCCGCACAAGCACAACTGTCCTCGCCCCCAACGAGGACGTTCAAAGGACTCGTACCTCAAGGCAGCAGGATGCGACCGTCGATACGCCGAAAGGACGAAAATCCAGCGATGCGCTACCAGGAAGCAACCCGTTAGCTGAGAGCCTTGACGAGCCATCTCAGATGGGCCAGCCTCAGGACCTGCTGCCGTCAATCAGTCCCGATTCATCGCCTCTAGAGCCGCCCATCCGCACGGGCATCTCAGCGACTACATTTATACCTCAGAACTACGAGTACTGCGAGGGTGAAGATACCGCTGACGTGCACGCCACGAGCCCAACACTTCGGCCTCAGTCCGAGGGGAGCGATAACCGCTCTATTGAATACCCCCAATACGCCGGCCAGTCGCATGCGGCGCCGTCAGCGACGCAAAGCAAGGCGAGCCCAAACGTGTATTTTTCGACGGGTCGCGCATGGAGCTAATATATAGGCCGCTCGTATCGTTTCCAAAGGCGATAGATGAGACTAAACAGCTGTGCTGTGTTTTCAATCTTCTCAGTGCAGGCATGAGGTTGTTCTTCATATACACTGTTTCTGGAGCGCTTCGTAGTGCTCTTTAGGTTAAAGTCTCGAATCAGTGTTTTGTCTCGTAAAAAGTATTGGAATGTGTATAAAAATGCTATCCGGCGCAACTCAACTACACTACAAACTCAACTTAACTGAAGACTCCCTTCCTGATCGATAATTCAGCGAAAATTTCACGACGACGACAAACATAAAAAAGATAAAAATGTAAGATAACGCATTTTAAGCGAAAGCTGCCATACTTGTCTACAGACGCTGGCAGGACCGGCAGTCCTTGACCTCTACCGAGCGATTGAACTCTTGCGTCGACGGGGGAACATCAATACCCGGGTTCTCCGTGAAGAATCCTTGCGGCACAAGATGCACCGAGAGCTTTTCGACGGGCATAATGGGCCAGTCCTCGGGCCTGACGTGGTGCGTCAGGCCAAACGAGTGCCAGAGAACGACGTCCTCATTCCGTACGTTTTCCTTGCGAGCAATGGCATCAGCCACGCCACCGCGCTCAATCGAGGACTGGTTCGTCCACAGACCGCCGGCAAAGAACTCGTTGTCCTTGTACTTTGAGACCCAGTAGTGATGAGTGCCAAACACTGCCCGGTTTCGAGCAACGCTGCCCTCGCGAGCCATCAGCAGAGCCGTAGGGGCGCCTATCACCTTATAGCCCACAGGCTTCATAGTGACGGGATTAATGACATCCTCGTTAATGATCTTCACGTACCGGTTGCACTCCTGCTTCGCGTCAAAGCTCGTGCTGACCTCCACGTTCTTAGGATCGTTATAGAACCCGGTACCCTTCGGGTTCTTGTGGTCCCACGGCGGGCGCACAGTGTCGCAGACCTGAACAGTGTTATTGTAGCCATCAATTGCCGGGTCAATGCGGAAGTTGAAGATGTGCTGATGAGACGCGGCGAGCACGTTCGGAGCAACGACTGTTCCCCACTTCGTCGTTTTGTGAGAGTCAATGTATTGAGTCGACACGACGCCCGTAGCGCGAATCTCGAGCTCGATGCCGCCTGCCTGGTCGAAGTGGTAAATGAAGATGTACTCGTAGTTGGCCACAGTGATGACCATTTGAAGAACGAGGATGCGACGACGTGCGAGGCGGCCAACGTTCGTGCGGAAGTTTGTGTGCTTCAGCAGAATGCCGTCGTCCTGCTCGTGCATGCATACGACGTTCGGGCGATCCTCGACCGTGCCATCGGGCGTCACGATCGTACCATTGAAGTACTTAATGACGCCAAGACAGTCGCAGCCGAGGCCGAGCGAGTTGGCCACGTTGCCAGCGCCAATGTCGCCGAGGTCAAAGGCTTGCTTCCGGTGCAGCGGTGGCCGCGGGTCACCGTAGGGCACGGTCATCTCGTTTAGGGCAAGACGATAGAACACTGGCCGGCCCTGGTAACGGATATCGTGCAGCGTAGCGCCCTCTCGCGGATTGAAGCCAACGCGGAACGTCCACTTCTGCCAGCTAACCTGGCTACCGTTCACAGTGAACGACGGCCCGTCCGGCTGCGTGACATTGTAGCGCTTCAGGTCCGTGCGCAGGGGCTCGTCACGCAGCTCCGGTATGTACTCGGAGTCGCCGAACGACTGCGTGATGCTCTGAGACGCATTGCGCGTGGCATAGTTAATCTCGTCGTTGTCGTCACTGTCACTGCCCGTGGCGCACCAGTCAATTCGCACGTATTCGCCCGTTACGATGTCGAAAATGGGGACGATGGGCAGCGGCCTGCCGTACGAGTTCGAGTCTGGATGGTTCGTCTTCGGGTCGCGCATGTACATGAGGAAGTTCGCCATGCGGGGCATGACTTCGTCGCTGTCAGCACCGTACATCCAGCAGTCCGGAGAGATGCACTCGATCTCGTGCTCGGTGAGGCCAAGCTTCTGGAAGGCCTTCTGCACTTCGGGGTGTTTCATCATGATCTTCTCCATCCACTCACCCTCGGCAAAGTCACACGGCGGGTGCATGCCAACGGTGAATTTCTGGCGCTTAACAATCTCTTGCGTGTCCAGGTTCAGCCACAGCTCCTCGGCCTGCACCTGCTTCAGGACGTAAAACACGCAGTACGCTATGCGCGGTGGTGGGGCAATGGGGCTGCCGCTGTGCTCGGCCTCGAGGTATTTCTTCATGTAGGCCTTCGGCGGCTCTTCAGCCTGCACGTTCTTGATGTGGATGGTGAGGCCGTCGTTGGCTTTACGCAGAAGGGCAACGGCCTTCTTGGCCTCGGCAGGGCTCAGTTGATCAAACGGATGGGGCATGACGGTGCACAGCGGGACGCAAACTAGACTGAATTGACGAGCAACGCCGGAGCATCGGCACTGGCTTATATAGCCGGCGACCAGCGTGGGCACGGGCGTTCGCGATATCATAAACAGGGTTAGGGCGCTACAACCGTTATCGCGCCGTTATGATGCGGACAATCGCGCACGAGCCACGCATGCTTCGCACGCCCCGGAGAAAGTGCGTCCGTACAACGCAACTAGAGTGTGGACGAAAACACGGATAGTGTTGCGCACTTTGCGGTTAATTTGTCGGTTTGAACGGCTGCTTCGCCGTGAGCCCCCGTCGGCAAAAACACTCGCTTACACCTTCCATATTTACGTGCGTATCTTGCTTATCGGCGTAATCGCGCCTAACCCAGTGTCAAAGTGGAGGATAATTGGCTGCGCCTATGCTGCGCGCGTAACCGGACCATAAATTTATCATGACGCATACTAGTGACATGCAAGCCTCGCATTTTGCTACTGGCGGGGCTGAATTGCGCCCGCTACGCAGAAAGCGCCATTATCGACACCGATCCGGTTATAGATAGCCCGCGAGCGTCCGTTATCCAACGCTGCGCCACACCGTCTTCGCTTACAATAAGGGCGTATCGTAGGTACTCAAGTTGTAGTGAGACGGCTACCACTGGCCGTGCGATCATGCTCGGCACTCTTGTACCACATAGCGAATGTAGAGCTACGTATCTGCCTAGCAGTTCAATGGGCCGCAAAGGCACACCACAGGCGCTAGTCTCGAGCGCCGCATCACGGTAATGCCCAAATACGTGTGCGTAGCCTAGATAGAGCGTGCCTATTCAGCTGGTCGATTCGTCGCGTGCGCAGAAGCGCTGCCCTTGCCCCAAGTCACGTCCTCGACAATTTAGTGCTTGAGACTGCACACAAAAAAGCCCTGCTGTGTGCACCGGATCTATGGCGAGCTCAGAGCCGGGTCCGTCGGCGAAACGGGCCAAGACCGAGCCTGCCAGCACGTTTCTTCAGCTGCCTTGGGTCGAGAAGTACCGGCCGAAGGTGCTCGACGACGTGGTAGGCAACGACGAGACGGTTGCGCGGCTGAAGGTCATCGCGCGCGACGGCAACATGCCGCATATGATCATCAGCGGCACTCCCGGCATTGGCAAGACGACGTCGATCCACTGTCTCGCGCACGAGCTGCTGGGCAGCGCGTACCACGACGCCGTACTGGAGCTGAACGCGAGCGACGAGCGAGGCATTGATGTTGTGCGCGGGCGCATAAAGGCGTTTGCCCAGAAAAAGGTGAACCTGCCGCCGGGCCGACACAAGATCATCATTCTCGACGAGGCGGACAGTATGACACCCGGCGCGCAGCAGGCGCTGCGGCGCACGATGGAGATCCACTCGTCGACGACGCGGTTCGCCTTTGCCTGCAACCAGTCAAACAAGATTATCGAGCCGCTGCAGTCGCGCTGCGCGATTCTGCGGTTTGCGCGGCTCACCGACGAACAACTGCTGCAGCGGCTCGTGCAGATCATTGAGCAGGAGGGTGTACAGTACAGCGACGACGGCCTTAGCGCGCTGCTGTTCTCGGCCGAGAGCGACATGCGGCAGGCCATCAACAACCTGCAATCCACGTGGGCCGGCTTCGGCTTTGTGAGCGGCGACAACGTGTTCAAGGTCGTTGACTCGCCGCACCCTGTAGTCATAGCCCGCATCTTGAAGGCCTGCATAGGCAAGGAGCTCGAGGTAGCCCTCGATGAGATGGAGGCCCTGTGGGTGAAGGGCTACAGCGCCGTGGACATAGTTACGACGATGTTCCGCGTGTCGAAGACTTTCGATCTGCTGAGCGAGCCGCAGCGGCTCGCGTACATGAAGGAGATCGGGTTCACGCACCTGCGCGTGCTGGAGGGCGTCGGCACGAAGCTGCAAGTCGCGGGCCTGATTGCAAAACTAAGTCTATGATACTAATAATGAAAATATTAAAAAAAGAGGCATTTTTAAGGTCACAGAAATTTGAGCGCATGGAACCACGCGTAGAGGCCCGCCACGAGCGCCGGCACGTACCAGATGTGGCCATTAGAAAGCCGCGGCGGCCCGAACAGATTGCACAGCATGTGCGACACGATGGCCGGCCAAATGGACCCCGTGCGGATGAGCAGGAAGCACGCGTACGTGCCGAACAAGCTTGTCACGAGGAAATGCATGAGCGATGACTTTGCGGCCTGGCGGAACGACGCGTCGCCGCCAAGCCACTGCATGAGGCCGTGGTGCAGGTGCGCAAATCCGAAATACAAAAAGTTCTCCTGCACGGCCGTCTGCGCGGACAAACCATTGTTCAAGTATATCGACACAATGAGCCCACGGTACACGAGTTCCTCCGTGACTGGGCCCACGACGTAGTCGCGAAACAGCTGCAGACGGTCGCGCGTCGTCTTCGGCTTTGGGACGTGCGGATACCCGTTCGCGAGCAGCGGTGCCATGTAGAGGACGTGCACAAGCAGCACGGACATAGCAATTGCGCGCAGCGTGGCCTCGCCGTGCAGACCCGCCCAGCTGCGCCAGTTTTCGGCGTAGCAGTTCATGCTGATGGCCGTGAATATGACGACGCCAACGATGCGTCGCCACAGGACGCCCGTGTCGTTGCGGAAGCTCTCGCGAGCGCCCGGGAACAGGTATACGGAGCCGACGTAGCTGAATGCGAGCACGGTTGACAATATGCGCGCCTGCATTCTCGTGGTTTGTGCGCTGCCTAGTGGCGAAAAAACCTCCGAGCCGGCTATTTATGCAGCGGTCAGGTTTGGGCGCGCGGCCCGGGTAGCGTCGGGTGGCCGCATCCGCATTCGCCCCGCGTCCACCCGTATCACGGCGCTTCGCTGCCCTGAAGCGCGCGCGCTCAGTTCGCCGCGCGCGGCAGCGGCAGGCCTCACGAGCAGCCTGGTCATGGACGAGCTGGCCCAGTTGGTGGGGATACATCCTGCAGACCTGGAGGCGGCGGCCGTGGCAACGGCGCAGGGCCCCACCGTCGACGAGACGCGCCTTGAGCTGAATGCAGACGAGCTCGAGACGCTGGCCAGCGTCGTGCGCGCGGCGAATGCGTCGCTAGAGGATCTCGAGGAAAAGAGCATTGCGTTCGAAAGCGACATCAAGCAGCTCAGCGCCGAGATGAATGCCCTGCAGACACACTCGGCGTCGCTGCACAATCGCCTCGCGGCGCGCGACACCGCCCTTGCCGAGCTGCAGCCGCTGCTGGACAAGTATGTCGTGCCGGCTAGCATTGTGAGCGAGATCTTCAGCGGCGACATCGGCCCGCAGTTCCGCGCGGCGCTGCAGTACGTGCTGGACGCCATGCCGCGCGACGACGCGGCGACGAAGTCCGGCGCCGGCGCGGCGCGCCTGCGGCAGGTGCTTGTCGCGCGCGCCGTCGAGCGCATCAAGAGCTTTTACATCAACAAGCTGCGCATTCTGCGGCGGCCCGGCGTGAATGCGCAGGTCGTGCAGACAGAACTCGCGAACAACGGTGCGCTCATGCAGTTTCTGCAGCGGCAGACGCCGCGCCTGGCCGCCGGCCTCGCGCGCGCGTACCGCAACACGATGCGCTGGTACTACACAATGCTCTTTGGCAAGTACGGCCGGTGGCTGGACCGCCAGCCGTTTGCTGCTATGGACGCCGTGAAGCCGCTCGCATCAGTCGTGGCCGCGAGCGGCGCGCGCGCCTCCATGTTCACAATGTCCATGTCCGCGGCGAAGCAGGTCGACGCGTTCAATGTCGGGGCGCGGCCGGCCGCGTTGCGTTTGGGGGCGGACTCGGCGCCGGCGCTCGCGCTCACGGCCGTGCCGCCGGCCACGAGTCCGTACTACCCGATCGAGGTGCTCGTGCGCAGCCTGCTGCTCACCCTGAGCGACGCCTTTGTCGCCGAGGCCGGCGTCGCCGACGCCGAGAACACCGAGTTCACGGCCGAGGCGTTCGAGCCGACGCTGCTGTTCTATGAGGACCTGCTCAGTAAGTGGGTGGCCGCGTCGGCCGGCGACACGTTCGGCCTGCTGCTCGTCGTGCGGCTGTGCCAGCAGTCGCCGCTGAACCAGTGGATCGCCGACTGGCTGAAGCGCGGCGAGGACAAGTGCTGGCCGCGCATCGTCGCCGCGTGCGAGGCCCACGCGCAGAGCATCGAGGCCCTGGCCCTGAAGCCGTCGACGGCAACAGGCGCGCGCGAGGCCGGCGCGGGGCCGCACCCAATGACGCAGCTGGTTTCTGCGTTCTTGTCGGGCGTGTTACAGCTGTGCCCCGGCGAGCCCGAGCCGCCGCTGGCCCGCGTCGTGCACTCCATTGTTGAGGCATACGAGCTGTTCATCTCGAAGCTGGGCGGCGGCAACGAGCAGATCTTCTACAACAACTACTTCGTCATGTCGGCGCTACTCAGCGACATCGACGGCCCGCTGGCGGCCGAGTTTGCGCGGCATTTCGGGCTCCTCGTCGACGCCTATGCTAATAAAAAGTAAAGTAGACCCGCGCAGCGGCTATTTATTTTACACTCCCTGTTATTTGTATGCTTTGGCTGGTTTCATCTTCGACTCTTGTTGAGCCCTACGGTGGATGAATTGTTCATGCTGTTATTGCTTGTTGCGCCACATTAGCCAGCCCAGCACCGACGCCGCCATGGCTACGCTGGCCGCGGCCGTCACGAGCACTGTGGACGTGTCGCCTTCCTCGACGGACACGACGGGCGTCGCCGCGCCGGGGTGCATCGCTGCCTCGACGAGCTGGATGAACAGGGCGTTCAGGCTCGACGGCCAGGCCGAGCTGACATGCATGGGCGCGGCGACGCCGAGCTGCGCCGTGTATGCGTCGGGCTGGATCTCGCAGCGCTGCTGCGCGCGGTCGAGGTCCGCCTTCAGCGCCGCAAAGATGATCGGCATGCGCTCGAGCTTGCTCAGGCGGTTGCGCAGCCCGGCGACGTAGGCGAAGCTGTCCGGGTCCGACGAGTCGTACGTCAGGCACACGACGTCGCACTCCTCGATCTTGGCCGCGTCCTTGAACACAGTCTCCTCCAGCTCGCCGAACTCCTGCAGAATGAGGTAGCATTGCTTGCCGCCAGGCATCTCGACGGAGTTCACGACCGTGCGCGGCGGGTCCGTGTGCGCCGTCGACGTCGGCCGCAGCCGGTTGCCACCACCCGTGGCCAGGAACGACGACAGCAGCGTGGACTTGCCCGCGCCGGCGCGGCCCAGCACGAAGCAGTTAAACACCTGGCGGTCCGTGACGACGGAGTTGCGGTACAGCGTCGAGCGCGGGTTGCGGCGCTTCGCCGGCTTCGTCACGCGCACGGCCGACTTGACCTGCTGCCGGCCGTCCGATGCGTAGCCAAGCATTGCGAGGTACTCCAGCGCGCTGGGGTGGTCCAGGTACACAAACATAGACCACTGCGCGAGCCAGCCCTGCAGCGTGACGAAGCCGTTTTCGTTGCGCAGCGTCGACAGCGGGAAGTCGAACGCCAGCCACAGTGTCGGAATGCCGGCCGTCGGCGTAAACAGGTTCTCCATCTCCTCTGCGCGCAGGCCACCGTCGTTGTCCTGGTCGAACAGCGTGAACAGGTCCACGAGGAACTGGTACCCGTTCGGGCTCAACTCGACGTGGCTCTGCGGGTCAACGTAGAGCTGCGGCCGCAGGAACCGGTCGTCCAGGCTAAGTGAGTCCGTATACTTGAACTGGCGCAGGATGCCCCAAATCGTCTCGTGGCGCCCGTGCTCGCAGTAGACCTCGGCCAGCGCCAGGAACCCGTCCCGCGAAATGCCGCGCGCCTCGTCAATCAGCACAGGACTCGTACCGTCCGGGCTTGCGGCAGCGGCTTGCTCCTGCATCTTGAAAAGCGTTTGGTGGATGAGGGTGAGCTCCTCGGGCTCGAGCGCCGCATTGAACACTATCTTCTGCAGGTGCTGCATCTCCACGTCAGTAAGGAAGCCGGATTGGTCCTGGTCGCACAAAAAGAAGATGCGACTCAGCGCGCGCTGCGCCAGCGGCTTGAGCTGGCCCACTTTTGAGTCAAACAGCGGCGCCAGCGGGTACGACACGGCGCGCTGACACAAGTAGAACGACTCGTTCACGTTGCACTTCTCTTTAGCGCTGCAGCGAATGAAGCTTTCAATCTCCTTGAAGTCCTGCATGATCTGGATGACGTCCTCCTCGACCTCGGCGAGAGCCAGCTCGCCCGAGCCGTCGCCGGCCGCCTCGGCCGCCTCGGCCGCCTCCTCGGACGCCGTGTCGCCGGAAACTGCCGTGCCGGCGCCCGGACTCGCCGTGTGCTCGGCATGGGCATGACCGTGCTCGCGGAACAGCTCGTCCTGCTTGTTCTGGCACAGAATTATCGGCAGGTTCACGCCGTTGTTGCGCAGGAACGGCAGCCAGAACAGCGAGATGCGCTGCATCGTGTAGTGGTCGCTGAAGACGAGCCACACGCAGTCGGCGCGGCGCAGCTCCGCCAGCAGCTGCGGGCGCTTCTCAAGCGACGGCGACGTGTCGACGAGCGCGACGACGGAGTCATCGTTGCGCGGGAAAAACAGCGTCGGCAGCTGGTCCTCGATATGCGGCACGTACCTGTCCTTGAATAGGCATGTTATGAGCGTACTCTTCCCCACGCCGTCATCGCCAATAACGACAATTCGCATGCGAACGCTTGAGGACCGCCGGCTCTAACTAGCCCGCGGGATACGGCCGAGCTCTGCGAACCCCGGATCGCTTTGTCGACGAGCTGAAGGGCGAAGGGTGCTGTCTCGAGGGCTAGGGCAGTGCGGCGTGTCGCCGAAATCGATCTCAGCCTGTAAACAAACAAATCAACCCTGCGCGCGGCCCAACATAGAGGCCGATATGGAGGCCAGCATATTGGAGGCTCTGAGCCACATAGAAACTAGAGACCCGCAGAGGTTGGCACTGGCCGTGACGGCCCTTGAAACGCTTATCCTGGGGAGCGACCGCGCGCAATTCGCGCAGACGCAAGACTCGTTCGTGCTGAACATTGCCGGCCGCCTCGCCCAGCAGCTCGAGGCCGTGCTCGAGCCCGAGTACCCCGAGCCGGCCTGCATAGCCTTTCTGCGGCTGCTGCGCGGCGTGTGCTTGCTGCACCGGCCGTCGCGCGGCATCTTCAACAGCGACTACTACCTCGAGACGCTGCTGCAGAAGGGCATAAAGCACGGCCGGCCGGCCGTGCAGGAGGCATGTGTAGAGGTGCTGGTGGCCGTGCTTGTGCGGCAGGTCGAGACTATTCGCCGCTTCGAGGCGCTGAAAGGACTCAAGGTCGTGTGCGACGTCTTCAAGCAGTCGAAAACAGCAAAGTCTGTGAAGCTGACGATTCTGCAGTTCCTGTTTTTCTACCTCGTGCCGGAAACACGCTTCCCAGACGGGCAATGGGCCGTGCCGCGCAAAACAACGAAGGACAAGCAGCAGCTGCTGGGCAAGTACTTGTCGAACGTGGACGGGCTTGTGCACGAGCTTGAGGTAAACCAGCCGTTCGGGCGCACTGAAATTGAGTGGTAGACGTATTTATGAACCTAAAGTATTTGAGCCGACGCGCACAATGCTCCCGCGCGCCGCAGGGGCCGTTATGCGGGGCCGTTATGCGGGGCCGTTATGCGCCGCTGGGGGTGGGTGTCAAGTGATGCGACTAAACGGCACACAGGGCAGCGCAGCCTGCAAGCCGGCGCGCGGAGGGCACCGCTTCAGCAGGCCCCATCTTCGGCGTCAAGACTTAAATGATCTCGGCCGTGCTCATATACGGCCAGCGGGGCGAAATCCTTGCGTCGCGGATATACAAGGACGGCCTGCGGCGCGCCGTCACGGATGCGTTCCGCGTGCAGGTAATTACGGGCGGCGAGTCGACGTCGCCGCTGCTCACGCTCGGGTCCACGAGCTTTCTGCACATCCGCTACAACTCGCTGTTTGTTGTGGCCGTGACGCGGCACGACGTTGACGGCGCTGCCGTCTTCGAGTTTCTGTACAAGCTGTGCGACGTGTGCACGACGCAGCTGGGCCAGTTTGACGAGGCCTCGTGCTACCGGAACGTCACGCAGATATACGAGATTCTCGACGAGCTCGTGGACTTCGGGTACCCGCAGAACACGGAGCCGGCCGTGCTTCGGCAGTACCTGTCCGGCGCGGGCGCCGACTCGCTGAGCGACGCGAGCACAGGCGGGTCCGGCGGCGTCGTGAGCGCACTGCGGCGCACGATGTCGAGCGCGGGCTCGACGTCCTCGGTCGCGGGCTCGCGCGATGCGCGCAGCGCCGGTCGGCAGTCGAAGCTGAACAGCGTGAGCGAGGTGCCTTGGCGGTCCGGCGACGTGAAGCACCGACGTAACGAGGTGTATGTGGACGTGATCGAGCAGATCAATGCCGTGTACAGCCCCGAGGGCGATCCTGTGAGCGCGAGTGTCGATGGGCGCATTGCCGTTAAGTCGCACCTGTCCGGCGTGCCGCAGTGCCAGATCGACCTGTCGCAGAACACGGTGCTGGAGAACAGCCAGCTACACTCGTGCGTTGACCATACGCGCTTCCACAACTCGGGTGTCGTGCGGTTCATTCCGCCCGAGGGCGAGTTCGAGCTGCTGCACTACCGCGTCACGCGCGGCATCAAACTGCCACTCACGCTGCTCAACTCGTACGCGGCCGGCGACGGCGAGCACTCCATCCGCGTGCGCTGCCCGCTCGACTCGAGCCAGCACCTCACAAACCTCGTCATTACGGTGCCAATACCGACGTCGGCCGGCGAGCCGAAGCGCGCGAAGGCGAGCAACGGCAAGGCAAAGTACGTGCCCGAGCAGCAGGCCGTTGAGTGGAAAATAGGCCGCCTTGCCGGCCAGCACGAGGCGACGCTGCGAATACGCACGCCCGAGTCACTCGCGGCCGCGAGCGCGCCCGTCACGGCCAAGTTCGTCATCAACATGCACGCGAGCTCGGGCCTGAAGGTGCAGTCCCTGCAGGTCGTCGAGGAGTCCATGAAGTACGGCACGCTGAAGTGGGTCCGGTACCTGACGCAGGCCGGCGCCGTTGAGGCGCGGCTCGAGTCGCGCAGCGCTCACCAGAACGGGTTCTGAGCGCGCGCGCGCGCGCCCTTGCATCTCAAGTAGCATTAGCGGCCGCCGCGCTCTCTCGCGCAGAGGAACAGGTCGCGGCCAGAAAAGAAGAAACATAAAAAGGTTATAAATAAGCCATTGGCATGCTCGCTGCGGCGCGGCGCTGCGGCGCGGCGCTGCAGCTCCGCAAAACGTATAAATAAATAGGTGCGTGACTACGTAGACCGCTGCGCAATCTTCGTGAAGAACTCGCTAATGACGCGGCGGTCCTCCGTCGCGCCCGTGCCCACGCCGTCGTACACGAGCCGGTGCGACTCGGCGGCTGTGTCCTCGGACATGCGCGCGTCGTGGTTCTTTTCGTCGAACTCAGCGAGCACCGCCTCGAGCGAGAGCTGCGTTTGCTGCTCGCTGGCCGATGCGGGCTCGACGAGCGACTCGAGCTGCAGCGTACCCTGCACGGCCGCGTCGAAGTCGAACGACGCGTTCAGCGCCATGATGTGCTCGCGCGAGTCGCGCGCAGGCGCGCCGCCGTACACGGCAAACACAGGGTCGGCGACGAGCTGCTCGGCCGGCGCGGGCCGCACCGTGAACGGCACGCCCGAGACGTGCGACACAATTGCCAGCCAGTCGAGCTCGGCGTCGCTGGCCGTCGTGTAGACAAGGGCCGCCGCGTGCTGCAAAGCACTCACGCGCAGAAACTGGTGGCACGCATCGATCTTTTCGCTCAGCACAGCCGACGAGCGCCACAGCTTCGCCGCACGCTCGAAATTCACGGCCGTGAGAACCAGCTTCGCGCCGGCGCCTACTGTTTGCAGGGCCTGCTCTAGCGTGGCCGGCCACACGCGCGTGTCCTCGAGCCAGTCTAGTGTGATTACCGTGACGCAGATGCCTGGCTCGAGCGTTGCGTGCTTGGCAAGCGTCTCGTCAGGTACGGCCAGCCTGATCACGTCGAGGACGCCTGTGAGGTCGTCGTCGTCGCCGGCATACCGCGCGCGGTGGAACGTGACCACCTCGGAGCCGCTCAGTGCAGGACCCGGCAGCCGCGGGAGCTGTGCCGCCGCGCGGCCGCACAGCACAAGGTTCACATGCGCGGGCGGGCGGCTCGGTCGAATAGACTCCACGAGATCGGCCCAGGACATTAGCACCTCGTCGCGTTAGCGGGTCCCAGCGACAAAGTTAAGGGTTGCGCATGTGAAGATCAACAAGCCGAAGTCAGCAGCACCGCGCGTTCCTAGTCGCGTACGCGGCCACCGCTGATGCCATGCCAAATAAAAAAAAAAAAATAAAAGTGCTGCGTTCCGCGCTCGCTGAATGGTCAATTTACGTGCCTCCGTTTTTTTTTTTTGGCTCGCTGCGCTTAAGGTCGCTTGTCGTTGTCGGCATGTTTGTGCGCCGCTGACATTCGGCTTCTCGACACAGACTTGCACTTTGGACTCATTCGTCCATTCCCAGTAGTGGAATATTCCTTTATTTCTGTTTTGCGTTCGTCGCTTTGGCTTAATTCTGTGTAATGTTGAAGGCCAGGCGCTACACTCTTGGGGAATCGCTTCGGCCTGAAGGAAGGCCAGGCGTCCATGATCGGATATGCCACTACTGATAAGAGCCGCGGGATTGCGTTCAAGTCGACGTGCCACTCCAGCCGGCGCTGCAGCGTGAGTGGCTACACCCAGCGGCCCGGCGCGGCGGGCGCAGCGGCCGGCGGCGGCACGACTTGGCGGTCGTCGGTGCGCCAGCCCTGCGGCGAGCACGACGCGGTGTCACGCACTCTCAAGCATGAGCAACTTGAGATCACGCCGCTGAGAATGCCATTCACTCAATTCTTTCGTGTATGCCATAAGATTCAAGGTCTGCCAGCTCAGCGGGGACAGATTGGATTGAGGACATCGAGGAGATACTCTATGACGTATTGACGTAGCTGTACTAGCAGCAAATTATCCCAGGGAGCGAATGTACCGAACTGAAACTAGTTTATTTACTGATGTACTTGATGGCGAGCCCTGGACGCCACGAAGCTTAACGTGGACACCCATCAAACGATGAAATTCTTACCGAAACGCGTTCGCTGGCGAGGCGACATCGTGGCTGTAGTTGACGTCGCGAAGCGCTCCTAGTCATACTGGGCGGGTGCCAGGGATTGGCCAAGTCGGCAACGCTTGCCGCGTGGCATGCTCGCGGCATGCTCAATTAGCTATTGGCGTTGTTGCGTTCGGGCTTTCCGGGCTTTCCGGGCGCAAGCGCGCGTCGCCCTAGGCCTATTCTGCTGGCGCCGCACGCTCCTCCATGTGCGTAATTGATGATGCCCGGCTCCGCGACGCGAACTTCAACTTTAGAATCGTTAATCTATTCCGGGATAGCCTAGTTTAAGTTTTTTGGTTTCGTCAATTTGCCCTTGGTCCCTACTAAAGAGTTTATTTGAACGAGCTCGAGAACTTAGTGGCAGCCTCCTTGAGCTGAGCAATATCCTCCTTCGACAGCTCACCCTTGGTGTCGATGGCCTCAATAATGCTCTTCTCGTTCGCGGCCAGGTAGTCACCGAACTCCTTCTCAAAGCGCTGGACGTCCTTGACGGCGACGTTGTCGAGGAAACCGTTCACACCGGCGTAGATGATGGGCGCCATCTTCGAGGCCGGGAGCGGGTGGAACTGGGGCTGGATAAGCAGACGCGTCAGACGCTCACCACGCGTGAGCGTCTGCTTCGTGGACGCGTCAAGGTCCGAACCGAACTGCGCGAACGCAGCAACCTCACGGTACTGGGCAAGGTACAGCTTCAGCGAACCAGCGACCTGCTTCACGGCCTTGACCTGGGCAGCAGAGCCGACACGCGAAACGGACAGACCAACGTTGATGGCCGGGCGCACACCCTTGTAGAACAGGTCAGCCTCAAGGAAGATCTGGCCATCCGTAATGGAAATAACGTTCGTGGGAATGTACGCAGACACATCACCACCCTGCGTCTCGATGATGGGCAGAGCCGTCAGCGAGCCGGCACCGTGGTCCTTGGACATCTTGGCAGAGCGCTCGAGCAGACGCGAGTGCAGGTAGAAGACATCACCCGGGTAGGCCTCACGTCCAGGAGGACGACGCAGCAGCAGCGACATCTGACGGTAGGCAACAGCCTGCTTCGACAGATCGTCGTAGATGATGAGGGCGTGGCGCTTGTTGTCACGGAACCACTCACCCATGGCGCAACCGGTGAAGGGGGCCAGGTACTGCAGGGGAGCAGCCTCCGAGGCGGTGGCAGCAACAATGATGGAGTACTTGAGGGCCGCGTTCGCCTCGAGCGTCTGCGTGAGCTGGGCAACCGTCGAACGCTTCTGGCCAACAGCGACGTAGACACAGTACAGCTTCTTGCTCTCATCCGTGCCGGCGTTCAGGGGCTTCTGGTTCAGAATGGCGTCAATACCAATGGCCGTCTTACCCGTCTGACGGTCACCAATGATCAGCTCACGCTGACCACGGCCGATGGGCACAAGCGTGTCAACGGCCTTGAGACCAGTCTGCATGGGCTCGTTGACCGACTGGCGGGGCAGAATGCCGGGGGCCTTCAGCTGGGCCCGGCGGCGCTCCTTCGCGTTGATGGGGCCCTTGCCGTCGATGGGGTTGCCCAGCGCGTCAACGACACGGCCAAGCAGCTCCGGGCCGACGGGAACATCGACAATGTTACCCGTACGCTTGACGGTCTCACCCTCACGCACAAGGGCATCCGAACCGAACAGCACAATACCGACCTGGCCAGCCTCCAAGTTCAGGGCCATGCCCTTCACGCCGGAGGTGAACTCGACAAGCTCCTCAGCCTGGATCTTGTTGAGGCCGAAAACACGCGCAACACCGTCACCGATGGAAAGCACGCGCCCAGTCTCGTCGAGCGTGGCCTCCGAGGAGACGCCGCGGATGCGCTGCTCGAGGATGGACGACACCTCCGTGGGGGCCGCCTTGGCGGCGTAGCCACGGCGAGCGCCGGCGAACGGGCGCGGGAGCGCAGACACCCGCGAGGAGAGACGAAGGGCAGATCTGAACATGGCTAAGTTGTTCTCTATCTGAGGGGGTGGTGGAGAAAAGAAGGGGAGAGTAGGTGAGGTAGGGAAAAAAAGGGGATTGGGTGCTCCCGATCGATGGCTTACCTCATCGACGCTGCTCCTGCTTAGCAATGCCCCCGGGGAAAGCCAGCGCGAGTCGGCAAACTGATTGGGCAGTTCGCGCCTAGTTTACGGCCACGTGCACGCTGGGTTGGGACCAGAGAGTGATTGGGCGAGTGTATGCTTGAGCTAACCGGTGCTGCGCGCGCTAGTCCGCGAAAGTCGCCGGGCCCGCCTGTCGTATCGTGGAGTGTAGCGACCAAATAACATGCAACTAAACTATGAGTATAAATACAGCTAGTGAGGCAGCGAGCGGGCGCGCCATTAAGAAATGCGACTTGTGCGCGGCACAAAGTAGGGTCATTGGACGCGTCAAAAACGCCGAAGTACTCAGGATTACGTCGCCAAGCAAAGAATTGTGTGCTTTGAACCGGTAAGAATAGAATCTGCCGCGTATGGACTCACTCCCCGCAAAGTCGCGCCTCGCGGGGGTTAGCCTCCTCAGCTTGCCCGCTGCGTGACGCGTGTCACGTGTCTGAGGTCCGTCGTATCCAGGCAGCTTGGCGCGCAGAGAGCACCAATGACAAAGCCGAGAAGTCGGGCCAAACCATCTCCACCGTCAACCATCCACACCAAAAATGCTGCGTCGCACTGGTGTTGCCCCGAGCCAGATCTTCAAGCGTCTGAACCACCAGATCGTCTTTAAGCCCAATCCCGAGAAGGCCAAGGCCTACAACTCGTTCCAGAAGCACACCGAGGAGCATGCTGTGAGCACGACCGCCGTCTGGCGCAACATCTCGCTTGCGACGATTCCCATTCTCATCGCCTGCGCGTGGTACGTGTACCCGAAGGAAAAGCATCACATTGAGCACCTCGAGCACCTCGTCTCGCTGCCTGACGACCAGTGGCCGCCTGAGATGGAGTACCAGAACATCCGCACGCGTAAGTTCTTCTGGGGAGACGGCGACAAGAGCCCATTCTGGGGCCCGACGAACCACCACAAGACGGAGTAAGGATTTATATGAGTTTTAACAATGTACCGACGTAACATCGCATTGCGCATTTCGCGACGTGCCGCGCGCCCTTCTGTGCGGCGGTCGGCGCGCTGCACGCGTCCTTGCGCGGATTTTGAGTGCCGATCGGCCTGTCTTTGTCACAAGTTCTGCTGTCTGGCAGTTACCTGTGTGCCCCGGATCGTGCCTTCGAGCCCGCGTTGCACTAGATGCTCGAGATGTAGGTGCATGCGTGCCGTCTGCCCTTAATGCCGTCCGCCTTTAATGCCGTCCGCCTTTAATGCGGCGAGTCGCTGATGACCGGCGGTTTGCCGCTGCTCTCCATACGTCGCCGCTACTGCAGCACAAAAGTACGCTGTTTCAGTGTGTACTGGTTTTGTGGGGTTTGCGTCAATGGTACAGCCTGTTTCATGTCTATGTAGGGAATCCTAGCGTATATGGCCCTGCGCCCCACGCCTATATTTGTGGGGCGTTAAATACAAAAAGATTATTTGTGGCAGCGATCGCAACCGTGTTCTCGTACGGGTGCCAGCTCAGATGCAGTATGTTCTTGCGGAAGTCGACCTTTGTGCTGTTGCGCCGGCTCATGCGCAGACGGCTGGCCCGGTTCCCGCGGGCCTGGTCGTCGTGCGCGTTCGAGCGCTTGCGGAACACGTTTTTGTCCGCCGTGAGCGAAATGACCTCCTGCTCGCTGCCCTCGCCGGCGTCCTCGTCCTCGTCCATCATGTCGCTGTCCACGGCCGAGTCGTCGTGGCGCCCGCCGTCCATGGCGAAGGGCTGCACGACGCCGCGCCGCGAGCGGCGGCTACGACGGTCGCGCGCGCGCGACGTGCGCGCGTCGCGCGCGTCGTCGTCTTCCATCGCGTCGTCGTCGTCGGCCGCGGCGCGCGCGGGCGCGGGCGGCGCGTGGCCGCCGTCGATGGCGTGAGGATAAATAAAGAAATTGTTCGAGTACGAGCCCGTCATGATGCTCTGCGAGTCGCCGGACACCTCGACCTCGAACTTGTCGAAAATGGACTCTGTTTCGTACGACGCACACAGCATGTGCCGGATGTTCTCGTGGACCTGGATCGTCTTCACGGGCTGGCGCTCCATGGCCACGTCCCAGATCTTGACCGTCATGAAGTCGCGCGCAATTATGTACCGCCCGTCGCGCGAGTACTTGATGTCGCTGATCGACGACGTGATTTCCGTGAAAAACGAGTCTTCCATGGGGTCGCCCGGGTCCTCATAAATCTTCGCGTAGTTGTCGCACAGCGCGCGCTCGCGCATGTCCGCCATGCGCACGTTGCCCTTACATGTGCTGTATATGAACTCGTTGCACTGCGTGGGGTGGCACTCCATGGCCGTGATGACCTCCGTCAGCTCCTCCATGCTGGCGGGGCGGATATCAACGATGTTGAAGCTCTGGTTCGGTACATCGAGGTTCCAGAGGTTGATGCGCAGGTCGTCGCTCGACAAAAACGTCTCGTTGTCGCTGTTCACACTGATCGAGTTGATGTGGTACGCATGCGCGTTCGCGTAGGTGCGGCGCGGCGTCGTGGCGACTATGGTGTCATGCAGGTTCATGCGGGGTAGACGCAGCTGCGAAATGGGCACGTTTGCAAAATTTCGCGAGTTGAGGCGGTCCGTGCCGTTGTTCTCGGCCACGACCTTGATCGACTTCTCAAACACCTTCCACAGCTTGATCGTCTTGTCGTTCGTGGACAGCAGGTACCGCGCGTTGTTCTGCGGCCGGCACCAGCGGATCTGGTTGATTTTCTCCTCGATTTCGAGCGACTTCAGGTAGTCGAACTCGCGGTCGTGCGACTGGAACTCCGTGTAGAACTTGTACTCCGAGTTCTGCGCCTCCTCTCGCTTGAACAGCACGACGCGCCCGCCACAGTCACCCGTGGCCAGGTACTCACCGCTGTGGTCAAACTCAACGGCGCTGATCACGTCGCCCTCCGTCACATTGTCGATGTCGTTCTTGTCGCCGAAGCATTGCGTAAAGTCCCAGTTCCGTGCGCCGCTGTCCTCAGCTTCTCGCGGAGCGCTCTGCACCATTCTGCCAGGGCTCTTCTAAGGCTTGTATCGCAATGGGAGTCCAAAACCGCTAGAGCGTGGATGCGGGTCCTCTTTCCGCGCGCCTCTCAGCTAAGCTCAGCTAAGCTGGGAAGTCCGCCTTGTGTGACCCTTAGTTGGTCGTTTCCGAGGCGGCCACCACGAACTGCTTTCTTCGAGCGCCTGTACGCAACGCCATTAACTACTTGTTTATATACCGTTACGAGCACTGCTTTTGGGCGTAACACATAGCAGCGAGATTTGTTTGTGTGCCGCCTCTATAAAATGTGTTTCTGTAACGAGAATAATCTTCTGCGCTGCACAACGGAGCGCATGCCCCGGCTCACTAACGTGCTAGATGAAGAATCTCAAATTAAAAAAAAAAAGCTTCTAAATAAAGGGGTTCGTGTACAATAGGCGCTAAGCGGTGCGCCGCCTAGCATAGTTCGTTGCCGCGCGCCCGTAGTGCGCATGCCTGTTCGGCGGTGCGCGCGCGCTCGCGCGTCACGTGCATATACTAACAAAAAATGTATTTGGGCCTGCATCTAGCGTTGGATATTCAGGGAAATGCCCGGTCCCGACGACGCGCCCGAGAGCAAGGACCAGAAGCCGTCGACTCCACAGCGTCTGCAGGGCCTCAGCGCCCGGGGCGGGGCGCGCGGCGGGTTGCGGGGCGGCCGGTTCCTCCCCAATGCCGTGGGCCGGCGCAGTAAAGAGGAGCGCGAGAGCAGCGCGCCCGCTGTGAAGGCGCCGGAGCCCGGCGACGACCAGGAGCGGCGCGGGCCGCAGAAAGGGAAGATGGAGCGCCGCAAGGGCCGCCAGATGGGCGTACGGGGAGAAGCGGCTGGCCCGCTTGCTGCTCCGACGATTGCCGCGTCAGGCAGCCGCATGCCGGCCATGCCGTCGGGCTCGATGGGCTCTGTGTCGCACAGCGGCTCGGCCCGCAGCGTGAAGAGTGAGCAGGAGATCGAGAACATGCAGGCGCACCTCATTGTTGGCGACGACGGCAGGATAGACGTCGCATCGGGCGGCAACGGCGAGGCGTTCTTCCCGCTGCGCGTGCCGTCGTCGACAAGCGCCCCCGCCGGGCTCGAGGACGCAACTGACTCGGCGCATAACGAGGCCAAGGCCGCGCCGGAGGCTCCCGGCGAGCTCGAGGCGAAGGTCGAGGACGCGCACGCGTCAGAGATCCTCAACTTCGAGGAGGGGCAGCTCTATCTCGTGCAATTGCCCCGAATAGGCCACCTCGCGGCCGGCAAGGCGCCCGCTGGCGCGCCGCTCACCGACGGCGTGAAGCTCGAGGACGCAGAGATGCCCGACGCGCCGCCCGCCGACGCGCCGGATGCGGCTGGCGACGAGGCGCCCCACACCGCGGCGCCGGGGCTCGAGGGCCAGCTGGGCACGCTGCGGCGGCATGCGTCGGGCAAAACGACGCTCCTCATTGGCGACACCGTGTTCGACGTGACCTTGGGCTCGCCTAGTGTCAGCGTCGAGGACGTCGTGCTGCTCAACGACGAGGGCCATAAGGCGTATCCGCTCGGCAGCGTGAAGAGCCGCGTGCTGGTCACACCGAACCTCGACAGTTTGCATATATAATTTATACATCGCTTGTGCCTGTTTCGGTCGGCCTTTCGGCCGCCGCCGTTGCTGCTGCTGTGGCTGCGTCGGCGGTTGCAGCGGCCTCGGCGGTTGCTACTGCGTCGGTTGTTGCTGCGGCGGTGGCGTCGCCTGGGTCGCGCGAGTCCGCAGCGGCCTCATTCGCCGCGGCGCTGGCCTCGTGCGCCGGCATGGTAGTATTCGGCGCGACGCCATCAGCTGGCACGGCCTCGCGCTCGGGCTGGCGGCTCGACCGCAGCAAGTGCGCCGTGCTCGGCGTGATTGGCAGAAGCCGGAGCAGGCGGTGCGCAGGCGCCGTATTGCTGCGGTGCAAAGAGGGTGCACTGCGGGACCGGCTCGTGGCGGCGGCAGCCACATTAAGGCTCGTTTCGGCGGCCGCCGCATGCAGCGGCCGCGCGTCAGGCCTGGCGTCTCCTCTCAGCGACTCGCTCACGCGCCGAATGCGCCGCTTCACAAAGTAGAAAGTGTGGCCGCGGGCGTGGCTGTGGCCTTGCGAGTGGCCGTGGCCCGGGGCGGCGCTGCGCGCCGCCTGCTCATTTTTGATGGTCTTCCGCAGGTCTGTGCGGCAAAGCGGACACTTGGACGACGACTTCAGGAGCCAGGGGTCGACGCACGTCGCATGGAAGTAGTGGCCGCACGGCAGGGCGCGCAGCAGTTCGCCTGCATGGAAGTCGTCGAAACAAATCGCGCACATGTCCTCGTCCGCGTTCACGTAGACACCGATCGGCGACGCGTTGCTGCTCTGCGCACTGGCAGCCGCCGTGCTGGCGCCGCTCTCTGGCTTGGGTGCAGTTTCGGACGCAGCCCTCGTCTGCGCGGGCCGGCGCCTCGCCGGCGGCTGCGAGGGCAGCTCAAGACTCCTCGGCGTTCTTCCTGCGAAGGAGGCTGCGCCGCTCGCGTGCCTCGAACTGCCGGGAACGGGTGCTGGGGACTGGCCCGCGTTCGTGCTAGCCGCCTGTAGTGGAGATCTGCTCACCTGCGGCTTATTAGCAATCTTGTGCTCGTCAATGGTCTGCAGCGACGTGTTCGCCTCGTGCATAATAGGAAACGGAAACCCGTCAGTCGAGTATTTGGGCGGCGCATCGGCGCTGAGCGATGCCGTCGAGGATGAGACGCTGCGAGACGTCTGTGTAGGCGTGTGGCCGGGCGTGACCGCTGGCGTCGTGCCGGGCGTGAGGCCTGGTGTGCGCTGCGGCGTGCGTACGCCGCCGCTGAACGCGTATGTGTTCACCTTCGTGGGCGCAGGGGCTGATATGATCGCCGGAGACGGTATGGGGCCGGTGTCTGGCGAGCGCGCAACAACCTCTGCGCTTCCTTGTGCGCTTCCTTGGATGCTAGTGCTGCCTCCTGGCGGCCGTGCGGCGGAGCCTTCCGTCAATTCCGTGAGCACGTCGCCATTAGTGCTGCCACTGCTGCCGCCGCTGCCGCTGCTGCCGCTGCTGCTGCTGCTGCCGCGGCGATTATGACTGTTTAGAGGCGGGTGCGGCTCGTCTGGCATCTTCTCGTGGCCGTCGTCGCCAACGCGAGCCTCGTCATCATGTGGCGCGCCGGTGCGCGGCGCCGCCGCGCGGCTGTTGTCCACCCTCACGAGGGGCACCGAGTCGAGCATTGCTCGCGCCAAGCCGCGCGCACGCTCTTCGCCCGTGCCCTCTGCGTTGTAGCGCTCAGGATGGCGCGTCACGCGGATGAGGCCGCCGAACAGCAGGATGAGCAGAATGAATGCAAACACGCCGAGCGCCGCATACAGGGCAATGAGCCCGCCGCTCTTGCCGCTGCTCGCGCCGTTCCGTGGGCCGGCGCTGATGGTGCCGCGCAGGGGCGTGTTTGCGTCGAGCGTCGAGGCAAGTTGCAGGGCCGCGCCGAGCGACGTCACGGTGAACATGTTCGGAATGCGATTTTTAGTCCACTGCGCACCTGGAGCAAGTGCGCATTGTGCGTTCGTGCTGCTGTAGAACACACCGCACGAGATGTCCTGGGCTGCCATCTGCGCAAGCAGAGTGCGCAGCGTCGTGGCGTTCGAGTCGCAGTCTATGAACGGCAGGGTCATAGGCAGGATGGACGCGGACGGTGCAGCGACATTAATCCGCAGGTCCTGGCATTGCGACAGGTCCTTGACGTGGGTCAAGGGCGTGACGGCGGCCGTGAACTGCGTGGCCGTGTCGCCCGCGTTCGTAACGACGAGATTGTACGCGGCGGGGTCGTCGGCGTCGGGCGCGGCGCCAGGCGCCTCCATGGATGGCACGATGGGCGACAAGGAGCGGCGGTGTATGCCATACATTTCGCTGAGATTTGTGTGCGTTCCCGGCCGCATACTCAAATAAGTTGTGTTTCGGGCCGGCGCCGGGTTCTGAGGGGGGCGACGATATAACTTAATTACATGGCTGTATCTCGATTTAGAGTTATATTCGTCTGCAGGTGCTGCACGCCGCACAAATAAGAACGTCGCGTGACACCACGAAGTCATGTCTACATCGGGCCGCGGCTGGCAGCGAACAGAGCCACTTCAGCTGCGCGCGTGTGCACACACACACGCCGCGGCCTCCGGCTTCCGCGTTGGCGGGCCGCGCGTCGGCGGGCCTGGGCGCGCAGCATGCCCAAATCCCACCACATGTCAGGGTCGCACATGCACATGCATATCCGGCCGGGTAACGGGCGGCACGCGGGCCCGTCGCGCGGCTCGGCTGTGCACTGCTTATCGACACGTGACCTAACCTCCGTAACCCCCGCGCACACACCTCAGCCACGCCGGCCGGCGCTTTCGCGAACTTGGGGCGCACATATAAGCGGACTAGCCAGCAGCCGAGACACAGATTGTGATGCCGCTCGTCGACTATTTGACATACCAGGCTGGGTACGTGCCGCGCGCGGACGCGGCTGCGCAGCAGCGATGTTACGAGTACCTGGGCGCGACGATCAAGCAGCTGCAGGAAGAGCAGAAGGACGACCCCGACAACCAGAACCTGAAGAACCTGGAGCAGCTGTTCCAGAACCTCGAGTCCGTGACGGAGGCCGCCGAGGGCTCGGTGCGCCTGAACCGCGCGAACACGTTCTGGCGGTACTGGGACCGCAGCAAGCGCCAGATCATCATGACGCGCGAACAGACGCACGACGACTACGAGATCCAGGACAAGATCGCGGAGCTCGAGGAGGGCCGCTACACGCAGGAGTAGGAGCCTGCGCACATGAATCTCAGGGAGGTGAAGGGAATAATCGTTACGTTAACATAATAAATAAATAATAATGGTCGGTAGAATGCGGATATATGTACAGGCAGGATCAGAAGCGCCCGGCCTCGAGATCCTCGATGACCTCGTCAGCCTCGTCGTCGTCGCCCTCGACGAGCTCGACCGTCGAGTACTTGAGCTGGTCCCACGTGCGCCAGAAGCGGGCGCTGTCGTGCGGGTCTGGCGACGACACGATGTACCCGAGGTAGTATTTCGCGTCAAGGAGCTTGTTCTTCTGGCGCATGAGGCTCTGGCTCTGCGGCTGCAGGCTGATGCTGTCGCCCGAGCTGCGCGTGCGCGTGCGCCGCGACGCCGCGTCCTGGCAGCTCTTCGCGCGCGGCGCGTCGAGCCAGCTCTCGCCGCTCGACGAGCCAAAGCCGCTGAACATGGGGTCCTCTGCCTCGCTGACGGGCGAGTGCGGCATGTACTTCTGGCGCTCGGCGTACGACGTCGAGTCGCAGTACTCGGCCCACACAGCGTCAATGGCCGAGTGCAGGTACTCGTAGCAGCGCTGCCGCGCGGCAACGTCCGAGTCCGGCAGGCTCATGCTCTTGCGCTTGCGCATCATGTGCTCGTCGTCCTCGTCGTCAAATGGACCATTCTCGAGTCCAAACAGCGGCGGCGAGCTCGGGAACGTCACGGGCGGATACGCCGACGCAGGCCCGCCGTAGCTGCCGGCCAGCGAGGCGACGACCTCGCGCGACGGGTTCGGCACGCCCTCCACGGACGTGGTTGTCCGGCGACGCTTGCGGAAGCGCCGCGAAAGTACGGAGACATGCGTGCGCTCTTCGTCTTCGCTCGAGAACCCGTCGTTCTCGGCCGTAAACACCTTACGCGGCGCGCCCATGTGGGCCCGCCCTTGCCCCGGAATCAGCCGGGGCTGCGAGGGCGACGCGATATCGCGAGTCGGCGTCGCCGTGGGAGTCATGATATGCGTATTCATATTTGCTGACTCAGGACCGGCGGCAGAAGGCAAAATTTTGCACGGCAAAGTCCCGGGTGGCGGCGAAAGGGGGGTACGTGGCAAAAGGACGAGCCGATTTGACGGTGTTCGTGCCGGGTTTGCGACGTTTGAGGGGCTCAGGGTGATTCTGCGCGGCTCAGAGTCTAGGCTGGGTGGGGGATCTCGCTCCTGCTCCGTCTACGTTGCCCTCTAACACTCCTGGCCGGAATTCAGAGCGCTTGCTTCAAAGGCGGGTGCTGTGTCGTCTCCGAGTTCTGAGTGGCCAGCTTGGGAACGAAGGATTATGTAGGTGGGAGACAACCAGAGGAGGAGGAGGACATCCATCGCTGCTTAGTCACCGGGAAGTGATCGTCGGCATCACCCTGATCTGCCTAGTAGTTAACAGTGTGGCAGGAAAGCCGCATGTGATCGTCCTGCGGCCTTCCTGTCTGCCGCGTGCACAAGTACGGCCACCCACGTCTATTAGTGTGTACCAAAGGTTCTGCTGTAAAACGGCCCATTTAAATAGCCAAAATACCAATTACGTCTGTGTTGCTAGTTGCTCGATAAAAAGCTGCGCCCGGTATGTTTTACTCTCTCCGCCACATCTCGCGTGCTTACGACGACGACGCAGTGCGTAACGCTGTTCTTGTCCATAGTTTGCTACGCCTACTGAATACTAGTGCTGCTCTAACAATTAGAAAAAGTATAGTGTGCGTTTGACAGTTCCAATGTTGATAAATATGAAGTTCAATCAGCATTGTTTGCGCCCACGAGCATTACAGCTTCGCGCTCCGCACTCCAGGTCAGTGTGAGTACTAATCGAGACGCATATGGAAGCGCACACGTAGCTACTTCGATAGAGCGAATCCCAAGAGCACCAGATCGGATAAAAAGCTGGTTCAAGCAAAATCTTGACTGCATTACACTCTGAATATATGTCGCAGAGCGCGAATACTCATATTAGCGTTCCCCGCCGCCGTCGGTCAGCGCTTTGACAATTCTAGCTAGTGCGCCAAAACGAGCTTCGCCGAGACGCGCAAGGCCAAACTAGCTAGAAATAAAGAGACCTAAAGTGCTCGCTTTTGCTTCAGCAGTGCGTCGCCGAGTAGTTGTGCCTGACCCACCGCCACACGGCGCGTAACGTGACTAACCGCTTAACCTGGAGTTAAAGGCGAACGCAAGCATACGCACGACACATCTCTATGGCGGAGTTCACACCGTTCCGGCTGAGCCGCACAATCAGCGCGCACACCAATGATGTGCGTGCTGTGGCGTTTCTAGACAGCGCTGTAATTACGACGAGCCGCGACGGCTCGGCGAAGCTGAGCAATGCGCACGGCGACGCGCAGACGCTTTTGGAGGGCAGCCAATTCCTGAACTCCGTAGCCGCGAGCGACGCGGAGAACGCAGTCTATGTCGGCGCTCACGACGGCACGATCTCAAAGGTCGACCTCGCGAGCCAGCAAGTCTACGTATACATTGGGCACGCGGCGAACGTGTCGTGCCTCGACGTGCGGGCGCCACTGCTAGCCTCCGGATCGTGGGACCATAGCGTGCGGGTGTGGACGTCTCCGGACGAGTCTGTCGTGCTTGAGGGCCACACGCAGAACGTGTGGGACGTCAAGTTCGTGAGCGACACGCAGCTGCTCAGCGCGAGCGCGGACCGCACGATCCGGCTGTGGGACCTCGACACGAAAGCCGTCGTACGCACGTTCGTGGGGCACGAGGACGTCGTGCGCAGTCTTGCCGTGCTGTCGCCGACGCACTTCGCCAGCACGTCGAACGACGGCACCATCATAGTGTGGGACCTCGCGTCGGGCAAGCCGCAGACGCGCCTGCGCGGGCACCAGTCGTTTGTGTATTCATTGGCGAAGCTGGGCACGCACGAGCTCGTGAGCAGCGGCGAGGACCGCTCAGTGCGCGTGTGGAACTGGGCCGAGTCGCGCGCATTGCAGACGATTCTGTTGCCGTCGATCTCGCAGTGGTGCGTGGCCGTGGACGCCGCCACGGGTGACTTTGTTGTCGGATCGTCGGACAATACGGCGCGCGTCTTCACGCAGTCGGCTGAGCGCAGGGCGCCGGCCGAGGCGCTGCAGCAGTTCGACGAGGCCGTAAAGGCGTCGGCGCTGGGCGAGAACGAAATCGACGAGTCGCAGATTGCCGACGCGAGCGTGCTGCAGCGCAAGGGCAAGCAGGAGGGCCAGGTGGTCATGGTGCGGGGCGCCACGGGCCAGATTGAGGCGCACCAGTACGCGGCTGGCGCGTGGACGAAGGTCGGCGACGTTGTGGGCAGCGGCCAGTCTACGGGCTCGAAGAAGGAGACATTCAATGGGCAGCAGTACGACTACGTGTTTGACGTCGACATTGAGGACGGTGCGCCGCCGCTGAAGCTGCCGTTCAACAACACAGACAACCCGTACGTGGTCGCCGAGAAGTTCGTCGTCGACAACAGCCTACCCACATCGTACGTGCAGCAGGTCGTGCAGTTCCTTATCCAGAACTCGCAGGCGAAGAGCTTCGACACGGCATCGGCACCCGCGAGCGCACCCGCGGCATCCGCGGCGCCGGCGCCAAGCACTGCGCCGAGCGCTGCGCCGCCGTCCGCGTCGGGGCCGTCGGGGCCGTCGGGGCCGTTGCCGCCCGTGCTTCTCTACTCGCAGGTTCTGTTTCTGAAGGCGTTTCAGCAGGAGCCGCTTGTGAAGGCGCTCGAGAAGAGCGCGAGCCAGCGCGGCGACACCATCAAGCAGTTCGAGATCGACTCGCTGCTGAGCTCGTTGCCCAGCTCGGCGTCGCAGCTACTGCAGGTCGCGCTTGAACTGAAGAACCGCTGGGCCGAGAGCTTGCCTGAGCTGCTGCCCGTTTTTGACCTGCTGCGCATCGCCGTGGCCGACGCGGCGTCCGTGCCGCAGCACGCCGTATGGGCGCAGCTGCTGAGCGCCATTGATCCGGGTGTGCCGAAACACGCGCTGCTGGCCACGCGTGGCATTGTGAACCTCGTAGCGCGCGCCGACTTCAACCCGGCTGATGTCGCGACGAAGACGCTGCTGCAGCAGGCGCTCTCCATGGAGCAGGACGTGGCGCGTGCGGCGTCGCCGCTCAGCAAGCCGCTCGCGGTTGCGCTGGCGACACTGGCGCTGAATCTCGCCGTGCGCGACGTGCCGGGCCTCGATCTGGCGCCATACTTCAGCGCCGTCGGGCCGAAGATGCGCGACAGCGGCGACTCCGAGGCGCTCTACCGCTTCGCCCTGGCCGTCGGCCTGCGCACGGTGCAGTCGCCGAGCGAGGCAGTGGCCTACCACAAAGACTGGTTTGCCGGCGCCCCAGAAGAAAAACGCGTGAGCGAGCTCCTGCAGGTCGTGCTGCCGCGGCTCCTGTACTGAAGAAAAGAGGACTAGCTTCACCGCCGGCGGAGCGTGCTAATTATAGAGTATGAAGAGTATTCAATTGAGAGCCCTCAACTATAAAGCGTAGATGTATTTACTTACGACTGCAGAACCCCGGCGGTTTTGGAGTGCGGCCCGCGGGGCTGCGCGTCGCATCGCCAGAGCGACGACTAAGCATCACATAGCCGCTTCACACACTTGTGCGCCAGGCGAGAATGAGCTCGAAGCGGCGGACGTCTGCGGCGGCGGGCGCCAATGACCGGTACTCGCTGCTGATGAAGAAGCTGTATCAGGTCCGCGTCGATGGCCGTGCCGTGGTCGAGCTGTTCACGGAGGTTCCGGACGTGCAGATGTACCCGGACTACAGGGACGTTGTGGACGTGCCAATATCGCTGGCCGAGATCGGCAAGCGCGTGCGCGTGGGCGCGTACGACACGGACGACTCCGTGATTGCCGATTTCGAGCTCATGGCCGAGAACGCAAAGGCGTACAACGGCGACGACTCGCCCGTGTACGACGACGCCGTCGACATTCTCGACTTTGTGCTGCTGTACTTTGGGCGGCCGCTGAGCCGCACGACGCGGGCGCGGCTGCAGTTCCAGATCCTGAATGAGCTTGAGGGATACAAATATAAGGGCCGGCGGTTCAGTGACGCGTTCATGACGGAACCCGACCCGAAGACGTACCCGTCGTACTACGACGTCGTTAAGGAGGCGACGTCGTTCACGAAGGTGCGGAAGCAGCTCGAGGAGAAGCCCGCAGACTCGTGGGACGAGTTCAGGCGGCTCACGGAGCTCATATTCTCGAACGCGATGCTGTACAACCAGGAGGGCTCGCAGATCTATAACGACGCGCGCTCGCTGCGCAAACAGCTCGACACGAAAATCAAGAAGTACAGCCAACTGCCGAAGCACTTGGCTGCGGCGCTGCCGAAGTCGGCCGCGTCGTCGCGGCGCGGCTCTGACGACGAGAGCGACGACGACGACGACGCGGAGCGCATGAGCGTGGACGATGACGATGACGACGACGACGACGAAGAGGAGGCCCTGCCGGAAGTGCCGCGGTACGAGGACGATGACGACGAGGACTTCGAAGCCGACTTCGACGATTTCGACGAGGAGGACCTGCCCGAGAACGACGACGAGGAGGATGCTGACGCAAATAGCATGGGCCCCGACGGCATGGGCCCGCAGTTCATGCAGCCGCAGACCGTGTACGACGAGATCACGACAAGGCCGCCGGGCCAGACGCCCGACGCGGCGCTGCTGCGCATGGTGACGTGCCAGTCGACGCCCATTCCGCCGCAGATGGCCGTGAACCTGCCCATTGAGGACGTGAAGCGCGCCGAGAACGACATGCTGCAGTTGCGCATACCGCCCTCGCCGACGCTTGCGTTCACGACGTTCGCCACGACGCTGCCGTACTACCAGTCGACGCTGCGCCTGTCCGTGCTCGTGAACAAGGACGTGCACCCGCTGCAGCTCACGGTGCTCCTCAACGGCGGCAAAATCATGCCGCTGCCCGCCGCGTCGCCGCAGCAGCAGTGGGAGAACTTCGACGTGTCGCTGGCGCCCGGCCTGAACCAGGTGACGGTCATCGCCATCAAGGCCGCCTACGGCGGGTTCATCCGCCACTACGGCCCGCCGCCGCTGGCCGACGCGGAGCCTGACGAGGAGCGCATGGTGCTGTTCCTGAACCTGTCGAAATGAAATAAAATGAAATAAAATGAACCGGACAAAGGCAAAGGCAAAGACACAGACAAGATGGGCGAAAAAAAAGCTTTCTAAACTAAGTTAATTTGTACACATAGCTAGCAAGTTGCAGCGCAGCCTACGCCGCCGACGCAGTGGCCGCGACTGCGGCCGCAGCACCGCCCGCCGAGTCGTCGTAGTACTCCGGCGCAAACGCAGCCAAACACTCCAGCGCCTCGCTGAGGCTGTCCATAAAGCCGTTCACGCCGACCCGCAGCGTGCGCTCCGACACGCCCGTGAACTCGACGGCGACAACGTTCTCGCGGAGCTCGAGGCTCTTGCTAAACTCGGCAGGCTTCAGCTCGGGATCCGGCCGCAGCGTGTTGAACAACGCCGCGGCCTGCGCGGCCGTCGGCAGCGGCACCTCGAGCGTGAGGCGGTGGTCCATAACGTAAGATGCAAGGACAGAATTCCCGTTTTCGTGCGCACCAGCAGCTAGCTGCGCGAACTGCGGCACGGCGCGGCACGCCCCGCGCATAGCCCGCCACAAATACACACAGTTTCATATTTAAGCAGGTCTCATTGCAGCTCTGCGGCGTGATCCGCTGAGCGCCCGTAGCGCCGAATCTAGCGATGCTAATTTGCGGGCGCTCAATTAGGCCTGAACCGTGCTGCTCAAGCGCAAAAAAAAGGTCGCTTAAAGGGGCATGCGGCCAACGGGACTCGGTTCGCTGCAGCGGATCTCGAAACAAGTCGTTTAGGGCAGCAGCACACGGTGCTTGTATGTGGATCGGGAAGTCATCTGTCGCTGCAGAGATCGTAGTGTTCCCGATTCTGTCCCCGATTCTGCGAGAAAGTCGTGCAGTGCGAGCACAGTCTGCCGCGGCTACGACGTCGCACCGCGCGCGGCTGCAGAGTGCAGCCACGAGGGCGAGGGCACGCTCGGCCCGGGGGGGACTAGGCCCTTACGTGAGCCGCCCCGGGCATTCTCTCTCGACTGCAATGACGACGTTCACAGACCTGCCGCAGGCGTTTGTGCTGCGCAATGGTGACGCCGCTGTCACCATTGACCGCTCCACGGGAGTGCTGGCCGCAGTGGGCATTGAGAAGGCCGCACAGGCGAGCGCCGGACGGCCCTCGCTGGCAATTGCTGGCGTGCTGGGCATCGTGGCCTTGCCGCACGCGAAGCACATCGTGCTGGCGTCGAAGAGCGTGCGCGCGGGCAATATTCAGGGCAAGTCCATCTATCGCGTGACGGAGACGCGCGTCATCCCCTTCCGTGAGGACACGAAGGACTCCGAGTATGTGAACCTGCTGCGCTCGCACCTGGCCGCCGCGACGCTGTACTACTCGCCCGAGCTTGACCTCACGTCGAGCATGCAGCGCACGGCGACTATGGTCGCTGCGGGCCAGCAGCCCGCGTATGACGAGCGCTTCTTCTGGAACCTCGCCATGTCGCAGGAGCTGTTCGCGTTCCCGCAGTTCGTGTTCCCGGTTATTTACGGCGTGTTTTCGGAGGCGCAGCTCAGCGTGAAGGGCCAGCCCGTGCAGTTCGGTCTGCTCACGCGGCGCTCGCGGTTCCGGGCCGGAACGCGGTACTTCCGCCGCGGCCTCGACGCGCAGGGCAATGCCGCGAATTTCAACGAGACGGAGCAGTTCGTCGTCGTTGGCGACCGCATCTTTAGCTATGTGCAGACGCGTGGATCCGTGCCGGCGTTGTGGGGCGAGGTCAATACGCTGAAGTACCGCCCGAAGCTGCAGATTGGCGATGTTGACGCGAGTGCCGACGCGGCGGCGAAGCACTTCGCCGAACAGAAGCGCATCTATGGCCCGCAGTTCCTCGTGAACCTTGTGAACCAGACGGGCTACGAAAAGGGCGTGAAGGACCTGTACGAGCAGGTTGTGACGAAGCTGAACGACCCCGAGATCTTCTATGTGTACTTTGACTTCCACCACGAGTGCTCGAAGATGCGCTGGTACCGCGTGCAGATCCTTATCGATAGACTGCTCGAGCTTGGGCTCGAGAACACGCACTGGTTTGAGGCGAGCCGCGGCAGCATTGTCAGCACGCAAAAGGGCGCCGTGCGCACGAACTGCATGGACTGCCTTGACCGCACGAACGTCGTGCAGAGCTGCATTGCGCTGTTTGTGCTGCAGCGCCAGCTCGAGGCGGCGGGCGTGCTCGCGAGCGGCACGAGCATCAACGACGACCCCGTGTTCATGGCCTCGTTCCGCAACATCTGGGCCGACAATGCCGACGGCGTCTCGTGCGCCTACTCGGGCACGGGCGCCCTCAAAACGGACTTCACGCGCACGGGTAAGCGCACGAAGCTCGGCGCGTTCCTCGACGTGCGCAACTCGATTATCCGCTACTACGGCAACAACCTGCGTGACGGTCCCCGCCAGGACGGCTTCTCGCTGTTCCTCGGGGACTACGTGCCGTCGGCGCGCGACTATCCGTTCACAGACCGGCGCTCGCTGTGGATCCAGGCCGTGCCGTACCTGCTCGGCGGCTCCGCGCTCGTGGCCGCCCTGTCCGTGCTGTACCCGTCCGAGAACCACTCGAAGTACTTCAACGCATTCATGTCGCTGTTGTTCACGGTCATTGCCTCGGCGTCGCTGAAGTTTATCTTCGCGCACGGCCTGCAGTACGTGAACTGGCCCAAGCTCACGCCGCTGGACTACGTGCGCTGGACCCCGAGCGGCTACGCCATTGCCGGCGAGACGCAGAGCTCGAAGGAGGAGTAGTCCGCATGGAAAATCGTCCAAGCAGGTTCGTAGAGCTGGTGCCGCGCGTTACTACAGATCCGTAGCAAAGAACATCTATGTACTAGAACCTAGCTATTGCAGCCGCTTCGCAAAGAACCCGGCGTCCATGGGCTCCTGAAAGGCGTCGATCCACTGCTCTAAAGCGGCGACGCCGCCGTCCAGGGGAAGATTCCGCATATGCAGCGCTCGGTGCAGCTCCTCGTCGGCAAGCTCGCCCAGGTTTGAGCGGTTCTGCCGCAGTATTATGTCGTCGGCGCGCACCTCAGTGATGTGCGCCATCATGCGGCTGCGCAGCAGCGCGGCCGGCGCATATCGGTAGCCCCAGCCGAAGTCCAGGGACCGGGCAAGCTGTCTGAGCGTTGCCAGCGGCAGTCTATACACGGACTCGGAGCCGTCGATGCGTGCGTCGCTGCGCACTGCTGCCTGCACTTTGGCAAACTGGGCGTCGCGGCGCTGGCGAAACGCCTCGGAGTAGCAGGTCGACGGAGCAATGCGCGGACACGCCCACAGCACGGCAGGCGTTAGCTCGAAGAACACGGCGAACACTACGCAGAAGATAGGCAGCTTGTAGAAGTCGCGCTCCGTGCGCAGCACGGTGAGCAGGTCGGCGCGCGACACGCGCACGTACTCCCTCGCGTCGGGGCGCACGTTCTGCTTGATCTGCGCCAGGTGCGCGTTCTCGACGACGGACCGCGCCAGGGCCAGGCCGTTCGCGGCGCCGTACTGGGCGCGGATCTGCGCCGCAAGCTTGCGGTTGTTCCACACGTTTTTTACTCCAGTTTTATAGAAATTCACTAAAGCCTTGCCTTTTGCAAATACGCCCGCCGCGGGCTGTATTCGGGCCGGCAAAGTGGTCGCTGCGTTCATGGCGCCCGTTCCGGTAAATGCAACTACATACGCCGAAGGACACTTTTTGGCGCGCCCGTCGCGCACGGCCAGCCCTCTCGCCGCACACACTGTCCCAGCTTAGCTTCCATATTAGCTCGCCGACACGAGCATGTGACACCACATGGGCGCGACGAACTGCTGCTATAACCGCGAGTGCATATCCGCGTTGGGGGGCACATTGCCAGGCGCGTGGATGCAGTTCGGGTGGATTAATTGACGGCAAATGAATCTGTTTCTGAAATGCATCATTGCCGTGGCGTCGAGCGCGACACAGAGCCTCGGCCTCACACTACAGAGGGCGTCATACCTCGGCCTCCACGACGCGACCGGGCACTCGAATGTACATATCTGGCGCGTCGGCGTCGGCCTGTTCGTCATGGCAAACCTGCTTGGGTCTACTGTTCAGCTCGCATTACTGCCATTAGTACTTGTATGTACACTGCAGGCGGCGGGGCTGGTCGCAAACAGCTTATTTGCATGGCTGCTTCTGCGCGAGCCCCTGACGCGAGCCGCCACAGCAGGGACGTGTCTCATAATAACTGGCGCCGTGGTCGTTGCTGCATTCGGCGGCGTGAGCCAGGCCGACCCGGACCTGTCGCTGGATAAACTCGTCACGTTGCTGCATGCGAAACGCTTCGTGCTCTATATGGCGTTTACGGTGGCAATCCTGCTCACCTGCGTATACAGGGCCCAAAGAGCTAGCCATTTGCGAAGCTCAATTCGGGGCGTGCTGCTCGGCCTCGCCGCCGGTATACTGAGCGCCCACTCGTTGCTCATGGCAAAGGTAGTTATCAGCCTGCTCGTGAGGGACGTCACGACGATCTTCAGAGATCTGGCGAGGCTCCAGTTTTGGGTGCCCCCGGTGCTATTTCTCACTTTCGCTCTGGGGCAGATGTGGTGTGTAAATAGCGGCCTGCAGCGTATTTCCACGTCCGTGTTCTATCCACTCATCTTCTGCGTGTATAACGTGGTTACACTGTTGAACGGATTTGCCTTCTACGGTAAAAAGAGCATGTTTGCTCCCGAGCATTTGGGGTACGTCGTGCTTGGCTCGGCGATCCTTATTCTCGGCGTGAGGCTTCTATCGTCGCGACTTGACGACGAGGGCGCAGCAACCTGCCCCGCTGATGCCGAACAAGGCTCGGTCCTGAACACCGCCATAGGCTCACCCGCATCATCCATAAGGCCCACTACATTTCAGGACTCTGCGTCCCAACTATCAGCGAGTGCGCCGAACGCAGGGCAGCCAGACCCGCCAATATCGCCATCGCAGGTGCGGCCTCCTTTGGTAAACAAACGTAGCGCCGATGCCCCTCTTCTCGATGCTTCAGCCGGACCACAATACACTTCCTTTGAGTCGCTGAATCCTAATATCTCGAACCCGGACAAGTCGCGTAGCCGACATAGTGGTCGACTGGGCAGGCACAATCGTGGCCGGGTCCTGTCAAAAGAACAACAAGACATTCTGCGTGAACTGTACATGTGATGATGCTAAATAAATGAGCCAAACTTATTTTAGAGACCTTCGCGGAGCGAGCTAATGCATTGAGATCTCAATGGCACGAGTCTAGTACAGGCATTTCGACTGCCTCTTTAATTGGTTCAGTATACCGTATTAGGATTTCTGTGTCTGCAAGGTGATTATCCGACATTCCGGCAAAAGGCTAGGGTTCTGCCGATCCTGGCATAACGGGCTGTAGCCCACAGCCAGGAGTTCAGCATGGAAACAGTACTCTGCAGGAAGTAAGGAAAGACTCTCCGTTCCGGGGGGTACCCAGCGCTCCGGGGGTACTCACCGCGTAGGCTCTGTAGCCCACAGCCAGGAGTTCAGCAATTTAAAACTAGATATGAGCATCTAGGAGCAATACAGAAGGGCCCCTCCAGATCCCCTGCGGCACTACTGCCGAGGGTTGCTTGCGCTAATCTGAAGAGTCTAAAGAGTGACTTGCAATCATGTTAGGTCTATCGCAGAACGCTAGTGTAGGTGGTACCTGGAGCGCGCGTGCTCGCTTATGCTCACTCAACATGAATTGATTGCCTAATAAAGGAGAGCGACGATCTTCCATAATCCTTGAACACAAGCGTCCCACGGACTCAAGATTTAGTCAAGTTCCCACATAGCTACAGTGTGTAATGTAATGATTTTTTTTTTAGTTTACATCCTGCGGCTTGCCTTTGCTAGTACAGCCCCTAACGACTTTTCGAATGTTGAGAAGAAGGCCCGAACCGCGAGAATTGCCCCATTGACAAGCTCGTTAACTTTGTCATGTTCACGATCGTCGAGGAAGGCATTAGCGAAGGACGAACTCCTCGATCAGCATTGGTTGCCCAGCCACTAACTCCTGAAATTCCCCATAGCGACACCATATAAACCGGCTCCGCATGTCAGTAGATCCTTTAAGACAAAGATGAACGCTCTTTCTAACCTCTCTATTATCAACCTCTGCCTTCTCGCTGTGGCTGGCGCTGCGCCAGTTGCATCCAATGCCTCGAACTCTTCTGGCTGTTTGCAGTTTCCCTTGTGGCGTGAGTACGAGACATCGCATAATGGCTCGTCCCTGCTGCAGCGCCGTGACACTGTCGAGGGCGCGCTTCAGTTCATCGGCTACAGGTACCTGGCAAACTACACGATCGGCGGTCAGAGCATTACTGCTATTCTTGACACCGGGAGCGCTAACACCTGGGCCTACAACGCGAACTTCAAACGAAGCAATGGGTACGACCCTGCCCTCTCTCCGACCCGCGAGACCACGGGTGAGGCGTTCACGCAGAGCTATTTCGACAACTCGTACGGCGTTACGGGCACCTGGTTCCGTGATGACTTCTCGCTGGGCGGTGCCAAGGTGGAGTCATATCCGTTTGGTCTTGTCAACTATACAGACTTCGACGGTTTCGGTGAATGGTCACTACTGGGTTTTGGCCCCAGAGAGGCCGAACAATTAGGCGCGAATTCGTACCCTACGTTCGTGGAGCGGTTGGTTGAGAAAGGAACTGTTGCTCGAAACATCTTTTCGATGTACGTCACAGACCAAGCTTCCAGTGCCGAACTTCTGATCGGAGGCATAGACACCGAGAAGTTCACTGGGCCTCTGTACACCGTCCCATTTGACCAGACCCAGGCGTTTGGTAAGGCCTTCTGGTCGGTCAACTTCAAGCTCGAGGGTCAGTCGTACACTGGCGGTCTCATTGATACTGGGAATCCGACAATCAACCTGCCCCAGTCTGTTGTCGACGATCTGGCCCGCAGGTATGGCTGTTGGTGGAGCGAAAGGTACCAGGAGTATGAAGTGATCGATCTGCCGCAGTCAGATGGCCTCACTTTCGAGATTGGCGGTGTTAGCATCACCGTTCCGGTCAAGGACCTCTTCCTGCCCTCGTACGTTGCCAATGGCCATCAGGTTTACATGTTCGCCGTGCGCGCGAATATTCACTGGGGCAACTCTCCGGAAAACCTTCTCGGGGACCCGATCTTGCGGCAGCTTTTCTGGGTTGTCGACGTCGACAACCAGCAGTTCGGATTTGCGCCAGTTAAGTACTCTTCGGGTTCAAATGTTGTTGCCGTGAGCTCATCTCAGGTGCCCAACAGCCAGCCAGCCCCCGATCAGAGCGTCGGAGGAACGTCTTATCCCGGTGTATCGAACTCACAACGCGCCAGGAACTCTCAGTGCCAGCTCGTGAATGCGTGCTGAACACCAGGAGTGCCTACAAGAAAAACAAGCAACCTGATACAAATTCGTGAAGCACTACTTCTCGCGTCATTAGTGAATACGCTCGCTTGCTGACGGACACCCAACAGATGGTGAGGCACACGAACTAGAGTACTCATGGCTAGTATGTACAACTACTTTCTACTTTCTACAAACTAAACCCTCGTGAACAAGCCCACGAAAGAATGGACCAGCCGCTCGAAATCGAGAGTGTGCTGAGAACCAGAATCTGCACGAAAGCCCGTAACGCCATGAGTGGTGTGGTTCCTGATCAGCTCACGTAGCGCACTACGAGGCAAAATAAACTACAAGCAAGCCAGGTTCTGCGTACGTTCGGTGGGCTTCAGTTTTCCCTAAGAAATCCAAATCGATGTTCTGTAAAGATATCGCTGATGCTTCGGGTTACTTTCTCTCGCAATGCAGATAATGCATGCGAGGGTTAGGCTCCTTATCTGAGCCGTCTTTCACAGAGGAGCTCATGATAGTCTCAAATTATGTGCTTAAAATACATCAAGTCTACAATAAGATAGTTGGATCTTATTCTGTGGCTGCAAAACATGACAGCGGTCGAGTCGAGCGCTGAGCGGGGACAAGGACAACAGTGTTAGTACATGAAGACACGAGATTTAGATTTTTGAGGTGACGCCATCTCTGGCTCAATAGAGGCTATCAATCACTTGCCTGTACATACTTCTCACCGGCTGGCCCTCAAAATGTAGAGCCATCGCGTGCATATGTTTGTTTATCTGCAGGAAAGTCGCGTTAGTGACGCATCGTGGAGAAGCAGCTGGCATGCGGAATAACTCCTGGAGGTTAGGGGCGGTCTGAGCAGAGTGAAACTTCCGAGTCTGAGCGCAGAGACAATGTATACGTCGCTGTGAGGGATTATTTATGCACTATAGGGGCATCGTACGACGCGGAAAAAAGTGCTGTGAATATATTTGTAACGCTTGAGCCTCAATTCAGATCTACGATGGTCGATATCTGGCAACAGCATGCTCAGTTCTCCACATTCCACGCGGCGGAACTCCTGGCATGCACACATGTATGATATATAGCACCAGATTGACGCCAGCAGACGCAACTGTGACCATGTTACTTTCAGTTATTAGCCTTAGTTTGATCTCATTGACGTGGGCGGCGCCTCTAGCATCCGGCGGCGCGGGGTTCCTCAAGATCCCGCTGCGGCGCAACTTGACGCATCATCACACGGAGGACGTCTCCGCGTTGCACCGACGCGCATCCCCCGAGCAGCCGCTTGATTTCATTGGCTACCGCTACCTGCTGGACTACGAGATTGCGGGGCAGAATATTACGGCAATTCTTGATACAGGAAGCGCGACGGTGTGGACCTACAACAAAAACTTTTCCAAGAACGGGTATGATCCGTCGCTGTCCTCGAACCGCTCTACGCAGGGACAGCCCTTTAGCCAGTATTATGGCGACGGCAGCTATGGCATGACGGGGACGTGGTTTGAAGATGATGTCACATTGGCCGGCGTAAGCGTCAACTATCCATTTGGCCTAGTCAACAACTCGAACTTCAACGGATTTGGTCCGTGGGGTATCTTTGGGTTTGGCCCGCGCGAAGGGGAGGGGCTCGGCAACAAGAGCTATCCGACGTACGTCGAACGGCTCGTAAAACAGGGAAGCATTGCCACGAACGCTTTCTCCATGTACGTGTCGAATCAGGACCAGAACACGGCGGAGCTGCTGATTGGAGGCGTTGACACTGCCAAATACACGGGGCCTCTGTACACGGTCCCATTCGACACACACGAGCCGGGCTATGGCAAAACGTTTTGGTCGCTCAATTTCACGTTTGAGGGCCACTCGTACACTGGAGGCATTCTCGACACGGGGAACCCGACAGTGAACTTACCGCAGTCCGTGGTCGACGACCTGGCGCGCCGGTTCGGGTGCTGGTGGAGCTCGACAAACGGGGACTACGAGCTCATTGACCTGCCCAAGTCGGACGGGCTAGTATTCGAGGTTGGCGGCATAAACGTGACCATTCCTATTGACTCGCTCTTCCTGCCATCGTACGAGAAGAACGGCCACCAAGTATATTGGTTCACGGTCCGGCCGAATCTCGAGTACGGCGGCTCGCCCGAGAACCTGCTCGGCGACCCGTTCCTGCGCCAGCTTTTTTACACAATCGACGTGGACAACGAGACCTTTGGCTTCGCGCCAGTGCGGTACACGTCGGACTCGAATGTGGTGGCGATTTCGCCGTCGGGGATCCCAGGCGGCACGGCGGCGCCCATCCAGTATACGAGCGCCCCTACGTACGCGGGCGAGTCGAACTCGACGCGCGCGACAAATTCGCAGTGCCAGCTCGTTGACGCGTGCTAAAAAGCCTTGATCACGATAATAATGCGCGCGCCTGGCTTGCCCACCGGCGCCACGCCATGCCAAGCTGATTACGATTATTCTATCCATAAATGCGTGAAGCTTAACTAGTGCCCATGTTGTGCTCGAAGCTGCAGAGATGGAAGCCGATCTCGATTGCCGGCTCCGTGAGATTCGCGTGCTCGTAGGTCAGGACGCCGAGACCGCCCGCCGGCAGCAGCATGGGGATGTAGCCCGAGAGCGGGATGCCGACCCAGCGGTGCACGAGCATGCGCAGGCTGTGGCCGTGGGCAAAGATGAGGATGTCGTTGCACGGGTCGTCCTCCTGCATGGCCTCGGCGTGTATCTTGCGGATGTCGGCGATGAGCGAGTCGAGGCGCTCCGTGATGTCGTCCGGCGACTCGCCGCCCTCGCAGCCGTGTTTCGTGATGCGGAACGGCGTCTCGAGGCCGCGGACCTTGCGCGACTCGTTGATCTGGCGCGTCGTCCAGCCCTCGTAGTCACCGTACTCCCACTCGCGCACGCGGGCGTCCTCGGTGATGCGGTGCGTGGGGATGCTCCACTTTTTGGCGTGCAGAAACAGGTCCATCGTTTGGTGCGCACGCAAGCGCGGGCTCACGTAGACGTGACGCACGAACCTGGGATCGACAAGGCGGCCCTGGCCGACACCGATGGCGCCGTCCTCGGCCACAAGCTCGGCACCCTCCTTGAGCAAAGGAAGGTCCGTGATGCCGGTGTGGAAGCCCTTCTTGGACCACTCAGTCTCGCCGTGGCGGATGATAATGACTCGGGGTGTACGCGCGGGCATGATGGGCTACTCGTGCTACTTGTGCTAACGCCGCGAGCAACTCTCTGAACTGCGGTGCTTATGAAGGGTCCAGGCAGCGGTTCCAGAGCCAGGGTAGACGCTAGGGTACTTGCGCTAGGGTAGCATACGGGGCAGGGGCCGCTGACAGTTTATGCACATGTTTCTGGCGGGTGCGACCTCGAGACGGGCGGGCCAACATGCCAATGTTAAGAACTTGGGCTCAGCACTCACATTTAATGCTCCGATATATATCTGTGCACCGAGCCGTTGAAACAGCTGCGCGTTTGTACGTAAGTTTCTGTGCGTAACATACTTATCAGCAGTGCCGCGAGGTGCTGACGCGCGTATTACATCATCAATTACAGCCGGGGCGTGAGTGGGGCTTAACTCAGTCTAGTCGCGTCTACAAAAGCAGGATCCGCGTGGCACTATAGCCTCAGAAAATAGTGCGGGTTCATTTGAAGAAAGGTTGCAGGTGCCGTGTGCTACCACGCATTATACTGCAATATTCATCAAGACAAGGTTGCAATGCAACGGGGCAAGGGGCTCTCTCTGGTTATAACAGGGCGAGGGGTTATATGTGGAGATCGAAAAGGGCTGTCGCCAGCGAAGCCGCCGGCGCTAGCCTTGCTTGCAGAGAGGCAAAATAGTATCTGCGCTATAGCAACGCCACACGCGCGCCACAAACTGGTCTTATTTGGACGCGTGGCTTATATGCTTATACATTGTCGCGACTAAGGGCGTCGCGGCGGGCTCAGAGCCGAATAAATACACTAGGACTAGTCACGATAATCTTTCGTTGAACTTTTGGTTGCGCTCGCTGACCCTGAACCCGTCGAGCTCACTGCGTTCGTCGAGCCGCTGGCGTTTCGTCTCGCGCGCCGGCGGCTTCAAATGCTTTTCGGACTTCTGTGCTGCGTGGTCCACTAGGGCGTCCTCGCCGCGCTTATTCGCAGCCACGGCCTTGTAGTAGGCCAACTCGTCTTGGCTAGTGCCAGCAGCAGGCCCCTTGGCCCGCGGAGCAGGCGTACCGTAGCGGCTATTCACCTCGACTAAGGGCATGTCCCAGTCCGAGCTCGCGTCAGGTTGCCGCCCGCTCTGCTGCAGCCGCTCAAGCAGCGCCGTGTTCTCGGCGTCGCCCTCGCGGGCCCGCTGCCTCAGCAAGGCAAACTGCTGCATGCGCGCCTTTTCCTCGTCGGCAGTCACTGTGGAGGCCAAAGCGCGCAGCTGGTGGCTACTAAGTTAGTATATTTAGGTGAAATAGCGAGTCTTAGGTAACAAATACGCGCATATGCAGGCGCGTGCAGAGGCATCAATTGTTGGTGTAAACCAGCTAAAATTCGTGGGCAGGGCCTAATGCGATGCCAGGGGTTTGTGGGATTATGGCTACCTTGTGCAAAACGAACCGAATGAGCACGGCGGCGGCAGCCGGCCGTCCACCTCTACATCCCGTGTGAGTAAGCACGCGCGACGAGGACATCGGCTGGCGCTGGCGGAACTCAAAGCGCGCCGTTATGTCTGACCTTGGCTCCGATGTGGCCATGGGAGGCGAGGCCGAGTCGGCCTCCGAGACGGCCTCTGTGGCCTCGCAGCGCGTGAACGTCGAGGAGCGGCTTGAGAGCCTGCACCAATTGGACCAGCAGATCACGGAGATCTTAGACCGTGGGTCCGCGGTGGTAGAGGCAATTGCCAGCGGCAAGCAACAAGCGAGACCGCAGGTCACAGCTGAGGAGCGGAAGCAGCAGTTCAAGGGTGCGCTCGAGAGCTACAACTCGCTGGTCGAGGAGGTGAACCGCCGGCTGCGCGTCGAGGTGAAGATGCTGCACAACGCGTCCCACTCGCAGTTACTGCCATTGAATATCGCCGTGCAGGCATCGGAATTTGGCCGCGAGAAAGAGGACGCTATTTTCAAGAGCCTTGAAGAGAACTCTTAACTTGGGCTCGTCGCCATGACGCCATGTCGTGTCGCCAGCTGAGCAATGGCGCGTCCAAGGGCAGCTACCTACTTATGTGTTAGCAGACTTACTTCCAAGCGACTACCGGCTCGTGCGTGCATAGTACTTATGTTGAGACGCCGCTGTGCGCTTGGGCAAGAGTTCAGCAGCTGATAACACGCTGCTTCACATCTGCACCGACTTCACCGCGCACGGATGCGTGACACAGCTAATTGTTTGCATATATCTATCCTTCTGTACCTACGCTGCTCTAACTCTATTTCTGATGCCGCCGCGGCCTGCTTTGGGCGCACGTCGGCGACGCGGCCATGAGAAGCTGTAGCGACAGGGCTCAGCCCTACACAATGACTCAGCTGAGTACCGTATTGGTTTCGTGGGGTACGGCGACTCACAAAAAAAATCCGGCTTAGGTTATGCAACTTTTCACACTAAATCCGGCTCAGCACCTTAACGCACAGTAACCATGTCGGAAGAGATTTTGCAGCTCCGCGGCGCCCTTGAGGGCCACCAGGGATGGGTGACTTCGCTCGCCACGTCGAACCAGAACCCCGAGATTCTGGTTTCTGGCTCGCGTGACAAGTCCATCGTTGTGTGGAAGCTCACGCTTGACACCGAGAACGTCGGTTACGCTCAGCGCTCGCTGCTGGGCCACAACCACATTGTCCAGGACGTTGCCATCTCTCAGGACGGCAGCTACGTTCTGTCGGCCTCGTGGGACAAGTCTCTGCGCCTCTGGTCGCTGAGCGATGGCTCGTCCATGCGTTTCGTCGGCCACGAGGGCGACGTCATGGCCTGCGACTTCTCCGCTGACAACCGTATGATTGTCTCGGCTGGCCGCGACCGCTCGATCAAGCTGTGGAACGTCATTGGCGAGCAGCTGCTGTCGTTCGATGGTCCTAAGGGCCACAACGACTGGGTTACGTCCGTTCATATCACGCCTGAGGAGAAGCCTCGCGTGATCTCTGCTGGCCACGACAAGCTCGTGAAGGTAAGTACCAACTTATGGTGTGGGCGGTGTGGAGATGATGTTACTATATTTGCTACTTCCGAGATTAGCATCCATGAGGCATTTTCAACCACCAAGATCTCTGATCCACTCCATTCACAACGCAACTTGAAACAGAATACTAACCATCATTACAGTCCTGGGATGTCTCCACCGGTGAGCTTGCGGCCGACTTCGTTGGCCACAAGAACTACATCAACACTGCTGTGCTCGCTCCTGATGGAACGCTCTGCGCCTCGGCTGGCAAGGAGGGTGTCATCAACATCTGGAACGTCGAGCCTTCCAGCTTCATGTACTCGCTGCCCGGCCAGGAGGAGGTCTTCAACCTGGCCTTCTCGCCCTCGCGCTACTGGCTGGCGGCTGCCACTGCCTCCGGCATCAAGATCTACGACCTGCAGAGCCACGCCCTGCGTGAGGAGCTCCACATCGAGACCCCGACCGGCAAGGAGCCCGTCCCGGTCTCGGTCACCTGGTCGCCTGATGGACAGGTGCTCTTCGCCGGTTACACGGACGGTGTTGTGCGTGTCTGGCAGGTCATGCGCTCGCTTGCCAACTAGATACTTTTGCCCGTCAATAGTACCTAGCGCGGCAGTAGCCCCTAATCTTTATAAAATAACGTTCTTGTTAACAAGATCTATTTCTTTTGGCAATGGCTTTTTGGCGCCCACTTTTTTTCTTTCTTTGACAAGAGAGAGAGAGTGTGTGCGCGTGTAGTATTAGTTGAGTTTTAGTTCCTTGCCGGGATGAGGCTTGACGCTACGGCACGCGGGTCCAGCTCACGGCCCAGGAGCTCTTCAATGCACTCCTGTGGGTCGCGCGCGCCGCCCCAGCGCAGCACCGACGAGCTGAAGTGCTCGCCGCCGGCGTCCCACTTCTGCGGGTCCTTGAACAGGACGTCCCAAGTCATCGACGCAAGGCAGCGGTCAAACAGGTAGCTGTAGTAGGTAGCGCCGTACGACACGAGGTGCCCAAACTGGGCAAACTGCTGCGTGCGCTGCTTCTCTTGCGGAACCGACGGGAACAGCGTGCGCTGCGCCGTCACTCTGTTAGCAACGGCCTCGGAATTGCCCTGGAACTGCTGCGTGTGCAGGGCTTGGTCAAGGAAGCTGAGCCAGATCTGGTGCCAGGTCTCCCAGTGCTCCGTGGCCGCCTCTACTTTGGCCTGACTGGCCAGGAACTCGGCGGCGTTGAGCCCCGGTTTCATGGATGCCAAAACGGAAGGTTGCGACACAAACTTCTCGAACAGGATCGAGGGCAGCTCGACAAAGTCGGTAGCGCAGCGCGTGCCAGCCACGTTGTGCAGATCCGTGCGGCCAATCATGGAGTGGATGGCGTGGCCCATTTCGTGGAAGAGCGTCTGCACTTCGTGGTATTGCAGCAGAATGGCACCATCGGCTGCCACGTTGAAGTCACACACTAGTGCGATAATGGGGAGCTGCTTTTTGTTTGTGTCGAAGTCCTTGCGCGAGCACTGGATCGTGAAATGAGCTGGGTTCGGCTGCTTGCCCGGGCGGCTCACGAGGTCGCAGTAGATGACGCCGATTTTCTCGTTGTTTGCGTCGAACACGTCAAGGCGCTTCACCTCGGGCGACCACACCTCGCCCGGCGAGACCTCACCCGGCTCGAAGTGGAGGCCGAACAGCGTGCGGCACAAATCGTTGATCGTCTCAAACACATCGTACACCTGGAACGTGGGCGGCGAAACAATGCGGCGCATCTGCGTGCGGTACCGCGACAGCGCGTATGTGTAGTCCCAGGGCGCGGCTACGCCGCCCAGCTTTGCCAGCTCCTTTTTGGCTCGCGGCGCCACGGACTCGGCCAGCGACGTGAGAAACGCGTTCACGTTTGACGCGTTGCGCATTACCTTGTCGCCGAGCTCGTAGTTTGCGTAGCAGTCGTAGCCGGCCAGCTGGGCCAGCTCCTTCCGGTCCTGCAGTACTGTGTCGAGCAAGTTCACCTGCTCGCGCGGGACCATGCGCAGAGCGCGCCAGATCTTCTCGCGCACCTCGCTACTCGACGTGCTCGCCACGATTTGCTCGGCCACATGCAGCTTGTGCAGCGGGATCCCCACCGTCTTCTGACCGAATGGGTTCGTGATGCTGATTTTGAGTTGGCTCAGCAGCGACGGGCTCACGCCCTCGAGCTCGCTCGCCTTGAAAGTAAGGCCCTTCAGCGCCGCGCGCGAGTGCTCGGAGACGCCGAGCAGGAAGAGCTGGCCCTTCACGCTGACGCTGTTCGAGAGCTCGATGAAGCGCGCCACGCGCTGCGGGTCTGCCGCGAAGCCGAGCCCGCTCTTCACGAAGTCGTGCTTCAGAATCTCGGCTGTCTTGCGCTCCTCGAGGCCCAGCTCGGGGTTCTTCAACGCATGGTCCACAAGGTTGTACAGCTCGCGGCTCGTGTTCAGCTCGCTCATGAACCCGAACAGCGACTCGTGGACCTGCTGGGCCGCATTCGCCATCTGGTACGACGGGTGGCTGATGCGCAAGAACGCTGCCAGGTCCACGGCCTTGCACAGTGTGTCGCTGAGCTTGTCGAGCTTGCGAATGGCCGCGTTGTCGTACGTCGTCGTGCCGCGCAGCTCGGCCGCCAACGCCCCAGCCTCGGCCAGCGAGGTCTGGGAGAAGCTGATGAGTCCCTTTGGGGACGTGAGCCCCGGGATCCCGAACAGGCCTGTCGGCGCTCGCGAGGACGCAATGGGCGCCCGCAAGTACTCGCGCAGAAGCCGCATACTATGCCGGGCGGCGAAATTTCACTGGTCTTACTTAGTCAGTCGCACAGTGCAGCGATAGCCCGATCTGGATCTTGATCCGCAGCGATAACGTGGCAGCCTGTGAACGCACGCGCGAGGGCTGAGGCCTGGTTTCTCCGGGCCTCGTTAAAGCGAGCTGCTCGGGTGTGCCCCAAACCTGTTCCTAGTCAGTGCCCTCCCCCGATCAGGTAATTGAGGTCGGCCGCCTCGTTCGCGACAGCGGATGCGGGGCAAGCGCTAGGAAATGACAGTCGAAAACTAGGCGGCTATGAAGCTAACAGATGCGAAACGAGATTAAGTGAGTAAATAATTAAGGGGCAAGAAATAGAGCGCACGGCCCAGCTCAGGCCATACGATGCATAGTCTTAGGTTGCAGCCAGTAAGAAACCCGAGGGGATTCCTGCGAGCTGCATGCTTTTGTTTAGTAGCTGTCTACATATTAATGAATTCGAATTTGATTACTCCTGCTTGCTCTCGAGGAACTTTTGGTACATGTCGACGCCAGCGACAGGACCAATAATGGACTCGACGATCATGCCCGTCACGAGGTAGGGGTCGATGTTCGAGGCCGGGCGGCGGTCCTCGAAGTAGCCCTTCTTCTCTATGGCAACGGAGCGCGGGATACGGCACGAGGCGCCGCGGTTCGCAACGCCGTAAGTGAATTTGTCGCACGACGCCGTCTCGTGGCGGCCCGTCAGGCGCTGGTCGTTGTCCTCGCCGTACGTCTCAATGTGCTCCTTGTGGCGCTTACCGAGCAGCTGTAATGCCTCCTCGATCTTCTCGAGGCCGCCGTCCGCGCGCATGCCCTTCGTCGACACGTTCGTGTGGCAGCCAGCGCCGTTCCAGTCGCCCGCCAGCGGCTTCGGGTGGAACGTCACCTTCACGCCAAAGTCCTCGCCCACGCGGTGCAGCAGGTACCGCGCAATCGTCAGATCGTCGCCCATCTTGATGCCCGCGCAGGGGCCGACCTGGAACTCCCACTGCGACGGCATTACTTCTGCGTTGACACCGGAGATGTTGATGCCGGCGTACAGACATGCGCGGTAATGTGCCTCCACGATATCTCTGCAGTTCACCTTTGTCGAGCCAACGCCGCAGTAGTATGGGCCTTGCGGCTTCGGGAAGCCGCCCTTCGGCCAGCCGTAGATGTTGTCGAACTGGTCGAGCAACGTGTACTCCTGCTCGATACCAAACCACGTATCTTGCGCGCGGTGCTCGTGCATGATCTTCTCACAAGCGGCCCGGAAGTTCGTGCGGTTCGGCGTGCCGTCGTTGTTCAGGCACTCGGCCAGCACGATGATGTTGTCGCCACCGCGCGTGGGGTCCTTGTATATCGCAACGGGCTTCAGCAGCACATCAGAGTCAGAGCCGTCGGCCTGGCCCGTACTAGAGCCATCAAAGTTCCACTCGGGCAGATCCTTCACGGAACTTGGCTTCTTATCCAGCGTTTTGCATTTGGAACGCAGCTCGAGGCTGCCGTCGATCCAGACGTATTCGGCTAATACCTTCGAGCCCTGCGGCAGCTGCAAGTACTTGTTCAGCGTTGCGGTATTCGACGGGGGCACTAATGTCTCCATTTGCGGTTCTGAGCTGTAAGTGGGTTAGATGGTGATGACTATTTCGCAAGTGCTGTTTATTTATACACTGACTGAAAAAAGCCCTTGACTCCTTAGGGTCAGGATTGGCTTGATAACGACCACGGAAACACAAAGATCTAGGGCTAGGTCAGCGGCTGAGGCGCGCCCCGGACGCCAATTTTTGACAGTTTCACGCTAGAAACTCAGCCAAAAAGGGGCTCCCTCTAAAGATCCGTAGTATCGACTCGGCTTCGCGCGCTGTGTGCATAGCAAGCTCCCTCACATTGACTCTAAATGCACCTGTGTGACTCGGCCTGCATGATGGTCTCCTTAAGCACACGACACGTGACATATGACTAAATCGTGTCGTTACTTGCCGGATATCGATAACCTAAATATTTCGGGAGTTATCTTTGACCAATCACAGCCCATACGTTCAACTGACGCACGCAGCCTCTAGCCGTGTCCGGTGACGGCCCACACAAATCCGGCTCTGTATCGACGGCATATACATGAATTTCCACCATTTATTTCCAGAGTCCGAGTTATATGGGGCTTTTATAAGCCTATCTACTTCAGACTCGTAAAATGACAAGTATAACCCCCGTTTATAGCAAAGCATTGCCCAGCCGCGGTCGCCAAGCGCGAAGACCCTCGTCGCCGATACCGCTAAACCCAGGGGGCGCGGCCCACCTCCCGAGGGATAACTCGAACCCCAACCCCAACATAAGATAATTATCGGCTAAACGACAGGGATGCAGACCCGAAAGCGGACGCGCGTGCGGAGAAAGATAGGCGCGCAGAGACGGGAACACTGGATCAATTCCCGAGAATCGCACGAGCACTTGGGGATAACTGAAGCCCGCAGCGTTCCTGTGGGGTAATAACCATTTATGATCACAGTGAACTGCGGGAATTCTACACTGGGTTCAGAAGCTTGGGCCGTGTGTAATTGCAAACTATATAATTTATGTGACACACTATGCGTGTGTCAGCCTTCTGAGATATTCTAGGTCCATAACAAGTCCTGATTCGACCATTTCGTCGCTCGCGCTAGATACGAACGCAGGCGCGACGTGACAACGCCTTTCTGTCACTGATTATGCGAACCGTCGCCGGGATTAACCCTGGCACGTCCGTGAAGGTCTTGGCGCGGGCATGCATGACAAGCTGATAAAAAGCCGGGAGAGAATACCGCGAAATAGTGTGACGCATGCGATTCACATTCACTTTACACGAAAGCATGGCAAATGCGATGCGATATTTGGCTTGATTTGCAGCCGTAGCCGCCGAGGCTTTAGTGACTTAGTGACGGTAGTTACTTAGTAGTATGTAAAGTCCAGTTCCTAGGTACAGCAGAGTGTGCTAGCTAACGCATGTCCCTTAGAGGGAAGTCACAAGTGTCGTGGAGTGCGCTGCACGTCTGGCGCCAGTGCACTTCGTGCTTTTTTTGGTGGACACCACAATACGGGCATAAAGGGCAAGGCATGTAGAAGACGAGTGTCGCTTATGCACGCTCGGCGAGATTCCTAGTACGGGACTCGCAAAAGCCGTGTCAAACATGATTGTGGAACATAAAAACAAACTAAACGTTATTTAAGAAGCACTGGAGTGGGGTTTTGTGGGGCGGGAAGCTTCTTTATGATCTACCATTTTTGCTGAAGTTCTCGTGTGTTGCTGCTGAGAAGTCGTGTGTAGCGCCCAAGTCACGAGCAGAGCACACGAGATGAACACTAGAGGGCTGCGCCCTTTGGGCCCCGCCTTGTGCGTCATCACTTTTTACGTACGTCATCCGATGCAAGCTCTCACCGAAGCGTCACTTATCGGGGCTAGGGCGTCACCCATGTTCGTTTTCTTCAGATCTTCAATTCTGCTCAAATGGGATCTTGAGCTAAATCAGTGGCTCACATCCGCTACCCAGCATCCAAGATGCGATTGCTCGGGCTACAGTAGCTATTTGCCGAGCTGTCAGCAAATTTGAACGAGCTCTGTAGCCATCGTACTCGTATTTTTCATCCTGCAAGTACCTGCATGTCATTCCGGTTTGTGCTTGTGATCTTGCGTACCCTTACCCGTTCACATGCAAAACTTGACGGAGCCGTTAGGGCCCAATTCGGACTGATGCAGAAACCGCGAAAGATCTGGCGAAGCCAAGGATGTATAAGTGAAGAATCGGCAAAATCCACTAGTTTACGCTCCACCGGCTTGGCTGGAGCGCATTTTTCGAGAGGGAAAATGGTTGCGTCTACGACTTGTTACCGTGCTGCCAAGCCTTTGCTGAAGTGGGCTGGCGCAGCCGCCTTGGACACGCATGGAGGCTTACCGAGACGCGGAGAATCAGGTGGATCGAGGCCAGAATGTCCCAAATTCAGGGACGGCCTTGTTCCTATTGGGTAGAGATACCCAATTCACCCAGACACTAGCGTGAAAACGTGGAATGGAAAGCCGCATCACTGATTAACCTGGGCTGTGCTGCAGCGAGCCGTGAGCCGTACGCTCATGGTCACAAGACACCCACCTCAGACTATAAAAACCGTAGTTGGAATTTGAAGAAAGGGTGGTATCTTCTCACTCGTATGGACTCTACACCGGTTAAAGCTGCGCCTCGCGCCTACGAGAACGCGCCGGCTGATTCTAGCTCGACGAAAAATGTCGACGCTGAATCAGGAGGAAATGTTTCCTATGTTATGGACGAGCCAGTGAAGGAGTCGCGCAAGAAAAGTGTCGGACAGACCCTGATTCTCGCATTTGGTTCACTTGGCGCAGTGTATGGCGACATCGGAACGTCGCCGCTGTATGTGCTGGATTCGATCAAGCTGCCGCAGAAGGTACCGACGCCGGAGGACATTCATGGTTGCATTTCCATTGTGTTTTGGCTGTTCGTGATCATCGTCTTCTTCAAGTACACACTTATCGTGCTTGTATTGGGCCCCAACAATGGAGAAGGCGGCCAAGTCGCCATCTACGCTAAGATTGCTCGAACTATTGGCATAGGCCCTCGCGGTGTCCATATTCCCGGCGCCTCAGAGAAGTCTGATCTGGAGCTGATGCACCGCGCAGACACTATGACATCGTCGCATCTTGACGACAAGCCCTCCTGGAAGCGACACCCACTTGTGCTAAAGACTATGTCATTTGTGACCCTTGGGCTGTGTTTCCTCGGTTGCGGTCTTGTGATGTCCGACGGACTCCTCACGCCAACGACAACTGCTCTCACCGCTGTTTCGGGCATCCAGGTCGCTGTGCCGTCATTCAACAGCGTCCTGGCCGTGTCCGAGGTGGTTGTTATCGTGCTGTTCGCTATTCAGTATCTCGGGTCCACAAAACTGTCACTTGGGTTCGCGCCGATCATGTTTGTGTGGTTGATTGGGCTCGCGTTTGCGGGCATTTACAACATTGCGAAGTATGATCCGACTATCTTCAAAAGCCTCTCCCCGCACTATGCAGTGAATCTTTTGAAAAAAGTTGGGATTGATGCACTTGGAGGTGGTATGTTGGCGATCACGGGCACGGAAGCTATGTTCGCGGACATCGGGCACTTTGGCAAACTGCCAATTCAACTGGGCATCAGCTTCACAATGATCTGCTTGATACTCACGTACCTTGGTCAAGGAGCCTATCTTATGCACCACCCGAACGAGATTGCGAGCGTCTTTTACACGTCCATGCCGGGCGGCGTTGGCAGCGGGTTCTACTGGTTTATGTTTGTGTTGGCAATTCTAAGCACGATTGTGGCCTCGCAGGCGCTCATTCTTGGCGTGTTCAGCATTCTGACGCAGCTCATCAACTTGGACTGCTTTCCGCGTCTGAAAGTGATCCGCACGTCGCGTCAATACCGTGGCAAGGTCTACCTTCCGCTGGCAAACTTCTTGCTGCTGGTTGGTGTGTGTGCTACGATGGCCGGATTCCAGAATTCGAATAACGTCACTGCTGCATATGGCCTCGGTATTTCGTTGGACTTCGTCGTGACGTCAATACTGATTGCGATATGCATGGTGTTTGTTTTCAACATGAACCCGATTATACCTATCGCCTTTGTGTGCGTGTTCATGCCTCTCGAGATGTGCCTTGTCATTGCCAATTGTGCGAAGGTCCCCCACGGCGCCTGGTTCCCGCTAATGATGTGCGGTATTTTTGTGTGCGTGTTTTCGCTGTGGAGGTACTGCCGCGACCGCACTGTTCTTCGACAAGTTCAGAGCCGAGCCAAGCTGTCGGACTTGTTTCCGGTGCTACTAGAGCGCGAGCGCAGAGGCACGGGCGTACTGGACCTACAACAGCACCGTCCTTTTGCCGAAGATATTGAGCGGGTTCCGGCTGAAGCCAAGACGGATGACGAGGACGACGACGAAGATGAGCTGGACTACCTGGGGTTCAACGAGGTGCAAGGGCTGCTTTCGCGTAGCAGTCTCAAGACAACGCCAGGCGTAGCCATCATATATTCAGACACACCTGACCAGGATATTGGCTCGCCGAATACGGTCTCGGCCGTATACGCGCGCATTCTGAGATCCTTTGCCAGTATACCCTCGGTGGTGGTGTTCTGCACGGTGCGCACGTTGGGTGTACCCGAGGTGGGAGAGGACGAGCGCGTTTTCATTGCGCCTACCAAAATCCCTGGACATTACAAGGCCGTTATCCGCTTTGGATTCATTGAGGAGATCCGTATTGATCGCGTCGTGCGTGCGCGCATTTTGCAAGAAATCCCGGACAAGGGGGCGCGCATTAGCGGGGACGCCGGTGAGATTCTGCACATCTTTGAGAAGAACACGATCCGGTGCCGCGTTCGTGCGAAAACGCGAAACCCGTTCAAATTCGTGCTGCAGCACCTGCGCCGCTTTTTGATAGAGTCCGTGTTCAGCCCCATCAATGCGGTGTACCAGAACGACGACCACATCATTGTAATGTCAAGCTCCGAGGAAGAGATGCGCAATAAGCTGTTCATGGGCGGCGTTCTCTCAATATAGTTCATGCGCGCTTGCGCGGTGCACCCGAGTTCGCTCACTATCTGACAGGTGCTCTACCTGAAGGGCACTATGAAGTACAACTATAGTAGGTTTTTAAGTGAGTAGTTTGATCTGTGCATACACAGAAACATTAACATGGGGGGGCCATGCACATTGTTGTCGCTGCCATACCAGCCGCCGGCCAGCAGCCCATGCGTGTGGCACCGCTGCCAAGCAGTATCGCGGCACTCATGGCGACCTAGGGTAAGCTCTGAAATAATAGCCACCAGGCAGCTGCTGCAGTGTGTAGTAGTGCATGGCTTCATGGCGGATGATCTGGATCGGCTGAGCGAGGTTTTCGCGGAGTTCATGACGCCCGAGGAGGACGGCACGCCTCTTCTGGATGTTGCGGATCTTGGCAATGCGTTGGACCAGGCCGGGATCCCGCGCGAATTAGCCGCGACGCTGGGCCCGCAGATGGACCCTAAGCAAACGGGCCGCATTGCCTTCGAGGACTTTGTCAATGTATGCATGGACGCGGCACACCCCGAGGCACCCCGCGAGTCTGCCGAAGCTGAATTCAAGGGCGATTTTGTGTTTGAGCTGCTTGCTAACAGGAAGAAGCAGCGCATCACGCCGCACAGCCTGCGCCGGGCCAGCGCGAAGCTGCACTTCAACACATCCGACGCGGACCTGGCGAAGATGGTGCAGGTCGCGTCGACGAGAGAGGATTTCGCTAGCTTGTGGCGGCGGCTTAATATGTAAGAAAGTGAGTCGCGTTTTAGGTTTAGATGATATGCTTCGAGCGGAAGTAGGACCGCAGGTAGTAGATCTGCCATGCGCCGAGGCCGAGGAAGGAGAGCATGATGAGCACGAAGAAGTTCTTGACGCGCTTGTTCGTGCTCTCATTAGTGTCGCGCAGCTTCTCCTCGCGCAAGCGCATGTATTCAAGGTCGCCGTCGAGCTCCTGGATCTTGTCATTGAGCTGGCGCAGCGTGAGCTCCGTAGGCTTCAGCTTCTCGGCCGCCTGCAAAGCGTTCCAGTCGCGGGCCTCAGTGCCAATCTCGACGTCGAGCTCGATCTCGCGCACCTTGCGCTGCGAGCCCGTGGCCTGCACCAGCGTGTTTGTGAAGCAGATGTCGAAGCTTGTGTCTGGCGACGGCGAGAACAGCTGGTGCGCCTTGTCGAGAATGTTATCCTTGTACGCGTAGCGATTGTCGCGCGAGTCCGTGATCGTGAGGCCCAAGCGCTGCCCGTCCGAGGCCCTGCCGTTCGACTTGACCTTCACGACAACGAGCGTCTCCGAGGCCACGAAGTTCCTAATGCAGCGCTGGTTTCCGGCCGGCGACGCCTCCAGCTCGAACTTCAGGGCCGAGACGGTAGCGAGCAGTGCGAATAGCGACGCGACGAGCGCTGCGAAACGAACCATTTTTGCCTTGTTGACTACGTGTTCGTGACGCGTCAGATTAAAGTTCAGCAGGATTTGGCGGGGTCGTGAAGTGTGGGAGCGAAGCCCACGTGATATGCCAAGTTTCACTACTAACTGTGGAGCCACTAATTACTTCGTTAGCTTTCAATGGACTTTTTTCACGGAAGTAGCTCATGAATTCCAGATACTACTACTCACTAATGCCACTAATTATACTTTGCGGATTATTGATCATATAAATTGACATTGGCATGGCGAGGGGCATACGTGCCCAAGTGGTCAAGTACTCTAGTAGTAAACAGCAGTGTTGCCTCACTTCTCTATATTTCTAACTCTCGTTTCAAGATGAGTGGACGTGTCTCCAGCAACAAGACAACTATTTATGTTATGGCGGCAACTCTTGTCGAGTTAGTTAGTGTGCGCAAGTGTGGAAGGGCGTTAAGCGTTAAGCCGCTAGCGTAATATGGCTACGGCGCAGCAGCGCACGTGCGCGCGCGACCGGACCCGGCGCACGGCAGAGGCTAAAGGCGCCGCGTCGGCGAACATGCCCATGCCCGCCCGGTGCGCCGCGGTACGGCCACGCCACATGTGATTGTGATTGCGATGATTGGGCTGCCCCACAACCTCAAGAAGGTTCCATCCTTCCTTCTTCTGCTCTGAGTTGCGGCGCCTAGTAAATAATCCCAATGGGATCTGATACAAAGACTCCGAACGAGCCGAGCGTGCCAGACGGCTGGAAGGCGAAGTACGACGACCGCTATAACGAGTGGTACTACGTCGACCTCTCAACGGGCAAGTCGCAGTGGGAGCCACCGGCAGGACCCCCGCCGGGACCGCCGCCCCCGCGACACTCACCCAACTACCAGTCGCCGCCCCCGCAGCCCCAATATGCGCCTTCGCCGCAATACCAGCAGCCCCCTCCGCCGCCTCAACAACCTCAGCGGCCTATCGTGATCCAGAATTATACGTCGCCCGGTGGTGGCGGTGGCTACGGCGGTGGTTACGGCGGCAGAGGCTATGGCGGCGGCTATGGCGGCGGCTACGGAGGCGGCGGCCCCGGCTTTGGTATGGGCTCAATGGCGCTTGGTGTGGGCGGCGGTCTGCTTGGCGGCATGCTGCTTGAGGATGCCATTGACGACCACCAGCAGGACGTGTTTATCAACAATGACTACGGCGATGGAGGCGGCGGGTTCGACGGCGGCGGATTCGACGGCGGTGGCGGTTTCTGAGCGCCCTAATCTTCGCACGCTTGCTCGTTGCAAACGTCATGCCCTGGGTGAAGTAACCATGGGACGAGCCTCAGCGGCCGCGACTACTCAGGTGCAGCCTAGCGACGCTGCACCAGATTCGCTTACTTTTGCATTCACTAAATTGTCTTTATATTGAGAACATGACTTCCAACTACGGCCATTCTGTATTTCATTGTTGCTATCAGCCAAATATAAATCAGGAGGTAGGAGCGATGGAGTTGCCTTGGATCCCCTGTGTGCTGTCGTTCGTCGACACCTGCGTTACAGCGCAAAAGCAAGCGGCTCTTCTGAGAAATAAGTTGCCCTCATCAGCTCAGACTAACTTATGTGTGTAGCCCTACTCATATATTTCTCTTTTTGTTGCATTATCATCGCCGACAAAGGTCAAGGCTCTATTTTAGGAAAAAAAAAGAGCTATTTTGAAAGCCTTGCACACCGAACGCGGTCACTGTGTAATATATCGGCAATGAGGTCCGAACCGTCCTTAAATTATGCCAACATCTCCTTCAGTGGGCATTCTGCAGCACGTGGAACAAACGGGCCGATCAATCTCGGATCTAATATGATCGCGTTGTAGAATTGCGTTTGCGGTGATTCATGCTCAGTCTCAGGTTGATACCAAAGAAGTTGCCACGCTTCATTCACGTAAGTCCATCTTAGTGCAATCCTGGCGTCTTCAAAGCACTTGCAGATTGCGTTCCTCTATGCCTTCCCACAGTTTCGCCTCGAGCGTAAGCCCATATCAACTGACTATCAGGTGCGACAGCTGATGTATTGTTCCCCAAACTCTCAAAGGGTTTAGTCTGCCTGTGTCCAATGGGGGTGGCGTCAAACAGTAACTCAGCGCAACACAATGAGCTCGAAAGCAGCGAAGCAAACATCGTTCTTCGTACAGCAGAACCTGGTGAGCTCGATGGGGGTGTCGAAATAACAGTTTCTAAGCTCAGCCGCCTGCACACGGCCAGAACCGTGACGGGCGTGCCACGGCTACTGCTTGTGCCAGAAACTACACGCGCTCAACAACGTTCGAAAGTAATTAGCGAAGCCCTAAAACTGTGTTGAGATATAAGCCATTCGTAGTCGTTTATATTTCTTACTGCCGCGTGTGTGAAAACGGGCTGAAACGAGAGCTAGTCATGCACGGTATTAGATATTAGGTACGAGGAATGAATCGTGTAATGGCGCTCACGAGATGAACGTCGCTTCCGAGAACGCGTGGCCCTGCTCCTCATGCGTCTCGCCGTCGACCGTCACCTTCGCCGTCAGCTTGTTAAAGTACTGATAGATGATCGGGTTCGTGCCGCTGACGCCGCTGGCCACGCGCTTCACAAACGTCGGCAACTCGGCCATGACGTCGAGCCGCTCCACAAGGAAGTCGAGCTTGCCGCTGAGCTCACACTTGACTTCCGGCTCCGCCGTCTTTGACGCCGCCTTCGGGCCCTGCAGCACGAACTTGATCGCCGTCGGGCGCGGCCAGCCTACGGCAACGGCGCTGTCGCGCTCCGACTCCGTGTGCTCAATCTCTACGTTCACGGCAGTCGCCAGGAGCTTGCCGTCCTTGACGATGGCCCCGATCGACGATCGGCCGCGGCCATACGATACAGGCGTTTCGAACTGCATGGCCGTGACGCTCGTCGTCGGGCCCTGGAACTCAACGAAGTTCCAGCGCGCGGCCGCGTGGTGCGGCTTCATACCCTGCAGCGCCATGACGAACAAGCCCAGCGACTCGTGCTTGCTGAAGTCGATGAGCGTGTTCTTCTTCGGCAGCAGGATCGTGCCATCAACCTTGCAGCGCGGCCAGAAGATGTGTCGCATGGTACCCCACGGCGCCTTGGGGTCGGTCCCGTACTTCGAGACGCCGTCCTTGCCGATCTTGAACCCGTCGGACTCGCGCGTGAACGTGAGGTTCACCTGCACGTCCTCGGCGCTCAGCGCCGTGAATTGGTAGCTCGTGAAGTCCTTGCTTGGCTCAATGGAGAAGCGGTCAGCCTTGAACACTGTACCGTCGACGACGGTCGCCTGCTGCAGCGCGTTTGACGACCAGACCTTGAATTCCGGGTCCGACACCTTGCGGATTAAACACGTAAACTGCGACGTAAACGCCACGTTCACTGGGTTCGAGTGAATGAGCTGCACAAAACCGTAATAATCGTCCGAGTGAAAGTAGAATGTCTGCGTCTCGACGTGCGACTGCGGCGGTTGCTGCCAGGCGTAGTCCGCCGCCACCAGCTCTCCGTACGGATTCTGGCCCTTTACCTGGGAATCAATGCTCTGGAAGGCGTCCGCACCATAGTCCGGCTCGGCTGTGCCGGTAACAGATGCAACAGCTCCTTGCGCCCACTTCCACATGCTGCACTCGTTTCTGTATAGCCGATGTTTTGTACTGCTTCGTTTGTTGTGTGCCCTGGTACATTGGGGGGACGGGGGCGCACGTGGACAGTACGGTCACGTGTATATCCCGCAGCTGCCGCCAACGGCTCAAACCGCTCGAAACTGGAAGTCGACGCGGCATTGCGATGCCCCATCGGGAAGGCTGGGCGCCAAATCCCGCACGCATAATCCGCACACCTCGTAAACAGTGCACATATAGAAAGCAACGGCTACGCGTCACGCATGACTCTATCTGGATGAGCCAAAGTGCGTTGCAGGCGGCGTCGTCAAAGACAAGCTAATGCCCTTGTAGACTATAGAGTATGTAGAATGACGGCTATGAATTCATTGCTGCCGTGTGAGAAGTTGCATGCCTGAGCCTGTTAGCAAGCTAGCGGTTGGATTGTCTATACGAGCTGTTACGCTAAACGATACTCATAGGGTTCGCAACCGACATGTGTATGACCGCTTTTGGCAGCGTAACGGAATACGTATGCGAACGCAATGACCGGCTTTGATTGCCCTGAACTGTTCTGAACTAGGCCTCATCGCGCGCAGGCTCCTATTAGCGAGTTACGCTTTGTGGCGCTTCGTGACACGCCTCTCCGCAACGCCGCTAACTATTATTAGGTTCTAGTAACTTTAAGTGTGAACTTATGTCGACTAAGATGCTGCTTTCGTGCGGCTTACTCGGCTGCGTGCGCGTGCCAGTTACAACGGCGCTAACTATGCTTACGCAGGCAGCGAACGGCACTACCGCCTAACCATGACTGACGCCAGTTTTCTGGACTTCGTGAACAGCTCGCCTACGCCATACCATGCCGTGGCGGCCTCGAAAAAGCTGCTTGAAGCACACGGGTATGAGGCGCTGAGTGAAAAAGAGTCCTGGAGCCGCGTGCGGGCCGGTGGCAAGTACTACGTGACGCGAAACACGTCGTCCATCGTCGCATTTGCCGTGGGCGCGAACTGGAAGCCCGGCAACGGGCTTGCCATTGTGGGGGCACACACTGATTCGCCGACGCTGCGGCTGAAGCCGAAGTCCGCCATCAGCGCGAACGGTTACGTCGAGGTCGGCGTCGAGATCTACGGTGGCGGCCTCTGGCCGACGTGGTTCGACCGTGACCTGAGTGTTGCTGGCCGCGTCTACCACCACAACCCGCAGACGGGTCGCCACGAGGCTACTCTTGTGCACATCCGCAAGCCGCTGCTGCGCATCCCAACGTTGGCCATCCACCTACACCGCGAGCAGTCCTCGAAGCTCGAGTTCAACAAGGAGGAGCAGCTGCGGCCGATTCTTGGCCTCATGCCCGAGTCTGCGGAGGCAGAGTCTGGTGACCACCCGTCTGGGCTCATGGCGCTGCTTGCCAGTGAGGTGGGCACGCAGGTCGAGCACATCGAGGACTTCGAGCTGGTGCTCTACGACGTGCAGCCGGCTCAGGTCGGTGGAATCAACGATGAGTTCATTTTTGGCCCCCGCCAGGATAATCTGAACTCGTGCTGGTGCGCGCTGCAGGGCCTCGTGAACTCGAAGGACCGCAGCGACGAGGCTGTGCGCATGGTCGCTCTTTTCGACCACGAGGAGATTGGCAGCGTCAGCGCGCAGGGCGCCGCATCGAACTTTTTGGACAGCGTCATCACGCGTCTGAACGGAGGCGTGGCGCAGGCGGGAGAGGCCATTGCCAAGTCGTTCCTCGTGTCTGCGGACATGGCGCACGCTGTGCACCCGAACTACAGCGCAAAACACGAGCGCTCGCACCAGCCGCGCATGAACGCCGGCACCGTCGTCAAAATTAACGCCAACCAACGCTACGCAACAAACTCGTTTGGCGTGGTGCTACTGAAGGAGGCGGCAAAAGCAGCCGGAGTGCCCCTCCAGAAGTTTGTTGTGCGCAACGACTCGCCGTGCGGCTCGACCATCGGACCAATTATGGCCGCGAACATTGGCATGCGCACGATCGACATTGGCAACCCGCAGCTGAGCATGCACTCAGTGCGCGAAATGGCCGGGTTCCACGATCTGTCCCACTGCTCGCAGCTATTGTCGGCCTTCTTCTCCGAGTACACAACCATTGAGGCTAAAATTGACTTGGACTAAGCCATTGGCTGACCCCATAAAGTTCTGTACGCTTAATGCTAATTGCCCAAATGGGGAACTCCTCTAAGCGATACCAACCCTGAGCTTACCGAGATAAGCATCCATAGAGGCGGAGTCGTCCCTGCCCTTGGTGAGTCAAAAAGGTCGCGCCCAAGCCTCCACTCATTGAGGCAAGAACCGAAAATGTATATAAATATATATATGTATGTATTCAGTTGAAAGAGTGTTCCTAGTATACCTTGTTTCTTCAATTACTGTTTTGTATCAAAAAAAGCGACAACCCAGGAACATGAAATATTCTTCGTTGGGTCTGCTATGGCCGCTCACCTTATGCACAGTCCAAGCAGCGTCTGCTGCTCCCGATACCTGCGATCCTGCGGCTATTCAGGCGTGCCTAAACCGCTTTGAAATACGCTTTGCTGAATGTGATGAGGGTGATACTTACTGCCAATGCGTAGCCGTGATTCAAAAAGGCGCCAGCTGTTACGCAGCATGCCCGCAAGAAGCCATGACCACATTCATCAAGACGTACTCGGAGGGCATGTGTGCTACGTTTGACCCTCACGTGTACGTGCGAAGTGCCGACGGTGCCGACGGGGCTGACGACGCTGCGCCGAGGTACGACATTGAAGCTGCGCGCATTAAGAGCTGGCTCGGCATCGATGTGCTCGAGGACCATGACGACCCACACAAGCACGAGGGCTCGCAGCATCCAAAGGCTCGTAGTAGCGAAGAAGGTAACATCAACAATGGCGACGTGCAAGTGAACGAGGCGAGTATCGCCGGAGACGCCGCCACCAAAGAGCAGCCAAAGAAGAAGAAATACCGTAAGGACAAAAACAAGGATAAAGAGGCGAGCCTCAAGCCTTCGACTGTTCGCGCAGGTAACAGCACGAGTACTAGCTCGAGCACGGGCACTGGCGCAAAAAGTGGCACGCATATCACCAGCTCTACGGCCTGGGATCCTACCACGTCAATCCACGTCTCGTCAATTACTGAAGTGGGCAAGCATGTCGTTGTTCCTGACGAAAAAGCGCTTACGGTGACGGCCGCTGATCCGACGACAACGGCGTCGCTCAGCCCGCAGGAGTACCAATCTCGCCTCGAAAAGCAGCGATACAAGGAGAACTTGAGATCTGTGCGTAGCGTACAGAGGCGCATTTCGTCCGAGCAGGAGGCGCAACGTGCGCTGGCAAACAGCCGCCTGGCCGCAGCCACCGCTTCGGACTACGAGAAGAACGTCGAGAAGGATGTACAGGCCACTGCGACATCAACCGCCGTGAAGACACACGACAAAGCTGAGAAAAAGGCGCCGTCGACCAGCACCGCGAAGTCCGGCGCCCTTGCCGTTGTGCCTGCACAGATGCTGCTCATGCTGGCAGTGGCTATTGCCGTGGCTATGTGAAGTGTGTATCCACTTGTCCCGCTTGCGACTATTTATCTCTTCTTGTTTACTTTGCTTTTGTGTGTGTTTTTTTTGTACGTACGCTCATGTCTGCCTAGCTATAGTTAATTAAGATTCCAGCGTCAACGCAATCGCCTCCTTCAGAGACCACTTCGGCGAGTAGCCAAGCAGAGCCTTGGCCTTCGAGATGTCGTAGTAGCGCGTGGCGCAGGCCGTGCGGACGCGGAACGCCGTGAAGCTCGGCTCTTTGCCGACGAGGGCGCACCCCCACTGCGACAAATAGCCGAGAACGACGCCCGCACGCTTGGGGATGACCCACTGCTTAGGAATGGTGTAGCCGTCGTGTTTCCAGATCTGTTTTGCCAGGGACCAGAAGTAGATGGGCGCGTCGTTCGTGATGAAAAACGCCTCTCCAGCAACGTTCGGCGAGCCGTCGAGAATGCGCTCGGCTGCGAGGACATGCGCGTAGGCGATATTGCCCACGTACGTCACATCAAACAGGTTGTTGTTGTCGCCGAGCTGGATGCGGTGCTGGCCGCGCTCGGCCATGACGCGCAGCGACGGGAACATCTGGCGGTCGCCTGGCCCGAAAATGCCAGCCGGCCGCAGCGACACCGTCTTCAGAGTCTCGGAGTTTGCGGCAAGCACCATCTCCTCGCCCTGCTGCTTCGTCTCATTGTACGCGTCCATCGGGAACTGCGGGTACGGGCAGCGCTCGTTCACGCCGTACAAGTCCTCGCCATTGAACACGACGCCGGCGCTCGACGTGTACACGAGCGTCTTGACCTGCGGGTCTGCGGCGCAGCACTCGAGTAGCACGCGCGTTCCCTCGACGTTCACTTTGTGGTAGATGGCCGTGCCCATTCCGTGGATCGGCGACGCGGAGTGCACGACGACGGAGGGCCGGGCCTTGGCTAGCGCAGTCTCAACGTCCTTTGCGTTCGTCAGGTCGCCGATATGCACGGTAATGCGCGCCGGGTCGTACGTGAAGACCTTACTGTTCTGCGGCACGTCTGGGAGCCCGCGGATGTCAAAGACGTGGATCTGCGGCCGTGGCTCGACGTTCCAGAACGCCTCAATGAGATGCTGGCCCAGGAATCCGCTCCCACCAACCAGAAGGATGCTGTCCATATTTATTTACGGCGTGCGTGGAGATGTGGGACAGAGCCTAGCCTAAGCGGCCGTGGGGAAGGGGAGGGGGACGCGCCAGGCAGCCCTGCGCGTTGACCATATCACGCGGCAAATTAGAGGGAGGGTAAAATAGTCAGGCAGCAGAGCCATGCCGCGACGTCTGGGTTGCGGCTATAGGGTCCACAACTACTAACCCAGCAGTTCTTGAGAACCAACCTCAACTAATACCGGGATCGGCAACGTCAAGCATGTCTTTCCGGGCTGGGCCTGTGCGCAGCAACCGCCGACAGGTACGCCAGCAGCCGTACGCGCGGCCAGCGCGGCCCGCAAACGCAGCGGCGCCGGCTGAGCGCGTCGAGCGTGCGCCCGCCGCGCAGCCGTCGCTGTTCTCGCGCATTAAGCGTTTCTTCTGGGGCGCGCCAGCATCTGAGCCCGAGGCACCGCGCGTGAGCGAGGCGCCGCGCCTGCTCGGCGAGGACGAGACGGAGTACGAGCTGCAGGACAACGAGGGAAGCGAATTCGCGGACATCGACAGCGACACGTCCACGGGCAGCCGCATTGTACATACATCGCACAGCATGATCTCGCCAGCTCCTGAGCCCACGCCGGCTGTTGCCGATGGTCCTAATGAGGCGCTACGGCAGTTCTTCGAAACCAAGGGCGACGAGGAGCTGTCGAATATGGAGGTCGTGGGCGTGCTCAGTCTCATTGGCCAGGCCGTTGGCCGCAACGAGTCCCTTGTGGACTTCTCGCAGCTGTCGATGGACCAGCGGTCCGACCTAGACGCGACAGCCAGCGACGCGTCGGTGCTGCGCGGCGTGCACGTCCCGCCGTCGCCGCAGCTCTACCGCAAGGGCACACCGCCCCCGTCGGCACACCGCACCGTCGACCGCAGCCCCTGGAACTCCACGCCGCGTCGCAGTAGCATCCGGTCACGATACAGCCTGGCTGCCGCGCCTCCGCGCCGCGCCAGCCCGAGTGCGGGGCCGTCGCCCGCGCGCGCGTCACCCGCGCGCCCGTCTGGATTGCGCAACTCGTTTGCTCGCAGTGATGCGGGTCTCGGCGCCTGGCCCGGGCGCGCAGAGCAGCCACGCGTCACGCCAGCTGCGTCGGCCATTCTGCAGGCCCTCGACAGCGAGACGCCGCCCAAAAAGCCTGTGTTGGCCTCGCAGCGACCGTCGCGCATTTCGACAAGTTACACTGAAGATGCGGCCGATGCACCCGGCTTCGGCTTCCCATCGCAATCCTCGAGCGCCGCGGGCAAGCGCTTTGAGCGCCTGCCGGGGTCCCTGCTCGGGCGCGACACCGCCGAGCAAGCTAGTAAGCCTAACACGAGCGCGACGCAAGCGAGCGGTGCAAAGCCTGCCGCGGCAAAGAGTGCCGAGACGAAACCTGCTGCGACGAAGCCTTTTGCAGCGAAGCCGTTTGAAGCGAAGCCTTTTGAAGCGAAACCGGCCGCGGCAAAGCCGGCCGAGACGAAGCCGAACACGGGCTTATTTAGTAGCGGCGCTGTGAACGGCGGCGCAGCAGACGCGGCTGAGGATGCGGAGTCTGACGAGGTGGACGCGGCAGACGAGCTTGACGCGGCATTTGCATTCGACATTCCGGAGTCCACGGCGCCGCGTGAGCTGACGCCGGCCGAGGAGGCCATTGTTGCTGAGACGCAGTCAGAATTCACATTTTGAAGTGGGAGACAAGTTAATTTATTTTTTACGGCGGGCGTAGGCCATGACTATATTGGCGGCGCGGAGGCCGCGGATGCTGTGCTCGTGGGAATGTCTTTAGACGGCTTTGTGGCCGCCTTGCGGCGCTGCGCGCCTTTCCAGTCGTTGTAGGCCAGAAACAGGGCCACAAACACAGATGCGAGAAGCAGCGTAAGGAAGAAGTGGTCAGGCAGGTCGATGACAGGGTCGGGAGCTGCATGGCCCGTGTCCTTGCGCTGGAAGAGCGGTGCAATGATGGGTGTGATTTTCTCGGCATTGTGCCGCTGGCGCTGCCGCGTCCACGTCTTGCGCAGCGGGCTCAGCTCCACGGAGCGGAAGATGGGCTGCGCCTGCTGGAATGTCGACGTGTATATAACCGTCACGAATGGCGAGGGAATGGCGCGCAGAATGTTGTTCAGCACGAGGTCCCTGCGCTCGGCCTCGGTGTCGCGGGCGAACTCGACGTAGAATACGCGCGGCTTTGTGTCAATGTAGTTCTCTATAGTCTCGGGTGCATCCACGTCCACGTCCACAAACTGCGCCTCGCAGTAGTCTTCTAAATCAAGAGCTAGCTCGTGAGTGTTCAGCATGTAGTCAGTCAGAAACGAGCCGCGCGTGATCGACTGCTCGGCGAGCCGCTGCACACGCTTGTACGCGCCGAGCTCGAACGGGTTCGAGTCGCGGATGACGACAAACGCATCGGCAGGGCACCCGCGCATCCAGTCCGTCACAGCCTTGTCCACATCGGCCAGGGGCAGCACGTCGTGCTCGACGCGCGGCTCGCCCACGTCCTCGAACGAGCCGAAGAACAGCGGGTATCCGCGCGGCGTGTCTGCTGCGCCCAGTGTGGCCAGTGCAGTAATGCCCAGTATGGTGCGCAGATGCATGGCACTTCGGTTTCGTGGCGTAGCGCGCTCGCAACTGCTTGTCCAATTCAGCGTTGCCCGGCTCCCTTCCTTCCAGAAGCAGTCACGTGCAAGCCACAAACCGGCGGCCGCAGCGAGCGGTTCGCGCGCTGCGCGGTCGCCGCCAGCTCGAACGGCCGTCCACGCGTAGCGCCAGGAAACACCGAAGCTAGTAAGATAAAAATATAAATATACAGCTATACATAGGAAATTGCCTAGCGTCCACAGAGGGCTAATAATAAGGCGGCCCCTAAAAGCAATAAATTAGATTTTGGGCACCTCAGGCGCCTTACGCAACGTGGACGTCGAGGCAGTCGTCCTCCTCGATATCCAGGCTGCCAATCGTATCTGCATGGTCAAGCGTATCGCCATCGAGCACAATGCGGATTCCCTGCGTCGCTGGCGTGTTTGTCTCGGCTCTAAAGTGGTCAATGAGCTGCTTTACCGTTGTCGTCTGCGTGACCATCGCCCGCACACTGGACGACTTGCTAGCAATCGTGATCACGAAGCCCTCTTCAGGCGGCTGCGCGGCAGATGCAGTGTCCTCCTCGTCCGGCGCCGATGACGGAATCACGAAGTCGCCCAACTCGGCCTGCCGCGTCATGTCTTCCCATTGCTTTTCTGTCACGACCTGCACAGTGAGCGCGCGGCCCGAGTCGAGTTTTTTTGGCGAGTAGAACCAGGGCTTCTTGGTTGCTTCGTACAGAAGCACGGCGTCCGAGCCAAATCGGTCGCGCAGATCAAAGAAGGACTTTGCGTACCCCCACTCGATCTCGAAGGTACTCTCAAGGCCCGGCACGCGGCTCTCAACACGTACAGGCACCGAGCGCAATGACTCCTCCTTACGCGCCCGCTTGCGCGATTCCGCGTCGGTTTCGGCCGCTGCACTCGCTGCTCCGCTTGATTCTGTGGAGCCATCCTGCGACACGGGCAGCGGTACCGATTCACTTTGAGGAGGCGTCGCACTAGCTGAAGAGGCAGAGGATACTGAGCGCAAGTTGGCTGCCGGCTGCCGCGCCGGCTCGCGTGGCAAGCGTCTGTTCTCGGCGGAGTGCCGCACGACCTCCACGGCCTGAAAACCACTGTCGTCATCATCGCTGCACAGATCTACAATGCTTGGCTCAGAGGACCCGAGCTCAATGACCTCGAACACGGAAGGTCCGGATGCCGCGGGCAAGCTACTGCCGCTTACCTCTGCGTGTACGGCGGCGGCCGCGTCTGTCTCCGCCCCGGGCGACTGTTCATTAGAGGCAACGTGAGGAGATATTGTGCCTGATTCAGAAGCAGTGCTGGAACGTACACTACTTTGCGCCGCTTGCGGGCCCGGCGCTAGTTCCGCCGTGTGCTCCGCCGCGTGCTCCTTGTCCACCGCCGCGTGCTCCGTGCTCACTGCCGGCGTAGCCTCGCGCGAGGTGAGCGGCTCCGCACCAGTCGCATCAGCGGTTTGGTCAAAGAAGTTCGGGTCGAATTCTAGGTTACTGGGGTCGATATGCACGCGTCGTCGTTTGCGGGCCATGTCAATGCGCTTCTGCTGCTAACCGCCCAGACAAACTGACGGTGCCCGCTGTATGCGTGATTTGTCATAGGTCGTGGCGAGATTAACCGCGTGGCCGCGGGCACACGGCTCTCAAGGTCGCCATAACCAACTTCAGTGCTTTATTGAGCTTGCTCGCGCGTCTGGGTGTGCATAACCGAAGGGATGCGGCTTATTACTCCACGATACTGCATAATAATGTGAAGGCCTCTCCTAGCCAGGCGCGCGGCGCACAGTGCAGAGTACTTCCTGCCACAGACGCGAAGATACGAGAACGAGTACCGCAGTACCGCTGAATGCTGCGTGTTCTTGGCGTGCGCCAGAACTTCAGCGTCGCCCACTTTGCGTCAGCTCGCTCGGTGCACCACTAGCAGGCGAGCGCCGCTTCTCGTAGCGATGCGTAAAGCACGTGAACAAAGGCTATATTAATTACTATTACCCCAGACGGTGCGTGCTTCACAGCAAGTGCATACAACAATGCCGGTTGTGAAAATCATTGGAGGCCACGGCCACGTCGCGTTGGCACTGGCACGCCTGCTGGGCCGGCGGCCCGACTTTGAGGTCGTTTCGCTCATCCGCAATCCGGATCACGAGGCCGATGTAGCCAGCACGGGCGCCATCCCCGTGCTGTTCGACCTCGAGCACGCCAGCGTTGCGGACTTTGTTTCGAAGCTCTCTGGCGCCGACTTTGTCGTGTGGAGTGCCGGCGCGGGAGGCAAGGGCGGCGCCGAGCGCACGTACGCCATTGACCGCGACGCGGCGATTCGCTCCATGCAGGCGGCGCGCCAGGTTGGCGGCATCACGCGCTACATCATGGTGTCGTACTTGGGCTCGAATCTGGCCTCGCAGATGTCGCAGTCCGACCCGCTGTACAACTACGGCCAGGCGAAGCGCGCGGCCGACCAGTACCTCATTAACCGCTCGGGCCTCGACTTCACGATCGTGAACCCGGGCCCGTTGAACCACAACGCAGGCTCGGGAAATGTGGACTTCAACGTGACCCCCGCGCAGATCCAGGGCCGCTCGATCTCGCGCAGCAATGTGGCGCTCATTCTGGAAGCGATTATCACGAACCAGGACGTCGCAAAGCGTGTGCTGAGCAAAGAAGTGCCGTGCCTTGACGGCGATGTGCCCATTGTCGAGGGCCTTAATGCGCGCTTTGACTGACCGCTCTCTCGCTCTCTTTTTATGTGGGGAGCGCAGCGCGCACCCCAGCATTGGGCAGTGCCCACGCGGCGGCTGCTACTACCAACATGGAACTTACTATATAGCTGCTATACTTACGACTAGCCTCAGAAAAGATAAATAAATGTGATGGTAGAGAAAGAAACACAGAATTGACTCTGGCCTGAGCCGAGTCGTCGCCCAGCGCCAGCGTAGCGCTGGCCAGTTCTGCCGCGCACGCAGCAGCCTACAGATGGTTTTCTTGGCTGCGCACCTCGTTCACAATAGCCAGGCCGTCGGGCCCACGACGCACGCCGAGCTCAAGCAGCTTTGCGTACGCCTTGGCGAAGTGGTCGAAGAACAGGTCCTTGTCCTCGGCGTACTTCTCAACCCACACGCGGAAGCTTGGGTCACGCTTGAGGGCCATGTCCGTGGGCAGCATCATGAGCTCCTTGTCCTCGTCGTAGTACTGCTTCATGCCGACGGGCGAATCGCCGAGATGCCAGTCCTCCTCCATAAGGAGCTTGAAGAACGTGTTGCTGAAGCGCGTTGGGTTCGGCACCCACGGCCCGTCGAATCCGCTGCGGTTCGCGTGCGTGCGCCCAAGGTTATGTGCGCCGCTGAGACACACAATCTCCTGGTCGTTGAAGCCCATGCGGTAGAAAATCCTGCGCAGGTGGTCTTGCCCCTGAGTCGCGTCCGGGAGCCGCCCGTTCGGCGGCACATTCTTCTCGTCGACGTAGTCGACACGCCCAGGCTTCCATTCGATGTGCGGGCCGCCCATGGCCTCGATTGCCGTGGCGCCAGCCAGCGTCCACAGGTCCGCATACGTGATCCACGGGAACTGCGCCTTGATCGGCTCCAGGAACAGCCGCGCATTCTCGAGTCCGGCATTCGCGCCGTCCTCGGCCTCCAGTTTGTACCGCATCGTCGACCCGTTCGAGCCCCCCGTGCCGGTCGCCTTATCGTACGTGCCGGATGCGTGCCAGGCCAGTCGCACGAGCACAGGGCCCGTGCTTCCGTCGTCGTAGTCTTCCCGCGGAAGGATTTTTCGGATCGCCTCGCGTACTGCCTCGTAATCGCCCTTGCTCATCGATGCGTTCCACTCTGGCCGTGAGGTTCTGCTGCGCTGTGGCGAGCCAGTGACAAGTAATTTATTGTTGCCTTACGCGGGGAAGCGGTTAGGGCCGGTACACTCTCGGTTAGGGCAAGGGCACCATTCTGCCACCGCGCGACGGTTCTGCCCCGCATACGGTCTAGACGCGCTCACGAATCCCGCGGCGCGCGCAGGGCCTACCGCCGGTTTTTTCCGAATGCTGTGGCGCGCTCGTGGCTTGCAGAGCTTCGCCAGTGGCGGTAGCGGCCATTGCGCAGCGTCGGACGTTCCACTCCCTAGAGTTGCCACCTCCGCGCCGCAACCTTACTCCTCCGGCGTGTGACCACCCTAAGCTGTGCTTTCCCGGAGAACTGGCTATGCAGCTGCCGCCGGCGCTGGGAGCTAGCTGCATGTGAACGATGGCTTACGGTAGTCACCCATGTTTTCGGCCGACGCACGCCAGTGTGAGCGCTGACGTAACGCAGGCTCGTAAAGCATGTGAAGCTGCTTCGCCGGTGGGGCGCGCGCGCAGTAAACTAGTAAAAAGGCCGCGTAGCATGACCATTAATAGCCGACGCGCAGACTATAGCACCTCAATGCTGCAAATATAGTTAAGTCTACACGATAATGTTACGGTTGCGAGCTAGTTCTGCGGCTTTTGTCTATTACTCCACGATACGGGCTCCACTCACCTCCACTCTCTGCCTCGCAACGCGCCTGCCTATACGCTAAAGTCATCTTTCTGCATTGCTGGCGCAGTGGATTTACTTTCCGTTCACGAAACATTGAGGATCCACCGTGGCTGCTGTGGGCCGTATCGGCTTGGCCGGCGGGGCGTCGTGATATACGTGCGTCATGAGATATAAATGTACATATGCTATTAAGTAAAGTATGCGTTGCGCAGGCATGCAGGTTCCGATCGCTCAGACGCCGAGTACAAACGGATGATAGAGTGCCTTTTTTGCCGACAGACGCTGGTCCGGCGCCCACTGCAAAATGCGCATGCAGAAGTCGGCCGCGTCCGGCGAGAACGCAAGCAGCACGTCCAGCGGCTTCGAGCCGGGGAGCTCGCGCATGACGCCCTTCGGCGTTGTGAGCTTCAGCGGGTATCCGGCCGGGTCGAAGAACACGGCCGAGCGCGAGCAGCGCCAGAGCACCTGGCGGTCTGGCCGGCCAATATGCTCGCAGATGAGGGCAATTTGGTCGCTCTCGTCCTCGCTCGGCAGCAGCGCGCGGCCCAGCAGCATTTCCGGCACAATGGTTCCTAGGCTCCACATGTCTATGGCCGGGCCGTACGGCATGCCGAGCAGAATCTCCGGCGCGCGGTAGAAGCGCGACTGGATATACGTGTACAAGCGCTTCGCCTCGTAGCAGCCGGACCCGAAGTCGATGATCTTGACCTGGCATAGTTCCACGTCGCTCACGAGAATGTTCTCGGGCTTCAAGTCGCAGTGAACGATGCCCTGGCTGGCAAGGAACTCAAGGCCCTCGACGAGCTGCCGCGTCACGTAGCGCACGGACGGCTCACCCAGACCGCGGAAGCCGCTGCGCTTAAGCACCTCGTAAAGATTAGGCCCCAAGATCTCGGAAACGATGCACAGGTGTCCGCGGAAGCTGAAGTGGTCAATGTACCGCACAAAATGGTGCTGCTCGGGGTTGCCCTTGTGCTCTACTTGCAGCGCGCGCAGCAGCTGCGCCTCGATCTTGGCCTGCTGGCGCAGCTCGGCCCGGTTTGCCACGACCTTAACGGCGACCATGCGCCCCGTCTTATAGTCGCGGCACTGCAGCACCTTACCGAAGCTTCCCTTCCCCAGCATGTCCACGATGCGGTAGCGGTAGCCAATGTGCCCGTGCTCGTGATGCACAAAGTTGCCCTCGCTGTCACACTGTTCCGTGTTCGCATCCGGCGCGTAGAAAAACAGCCCGTGCTTCGAAAACGCCTGCATCTCGAGCATCTGCGCGTCGTCAACCTGCTCGGATGCGGCCAAATGCTGCATCTGCAGCGGCTGCGCCTGCCGCACGCCGGAGTCGATGTCGATGAGGGGCACGGCCGAGCCGCCCAACACGCCGAGCTGCTCCTGCACGGCCTGGGATGGCCCACGGCGCGGCGTGAAGTCCGGCCAGTTGTCGTCCAGGCCGAGGTCCGGCTCCGAGAAGTCGCTGGCCAGCGCCGAGTTCGCGCCTGGCGACTCCACCGTCGAGCGGCTACTCACGCGGCTGCTCACGCGGCTGCTAATGCGGCTGCTAATGCGGCTGCTAATACGGCTCATCAGATTCGGGCTGTCGCTGCGCCGCATTATCGGGCTGGCAATGCGCGTGCCAATTGCCGTGAACACTTTACTGCCGAACGCACGCGGGCTCTGCCGGTTTGGCGCCGCCGACGCGGGCAGCTCGCTCTGCACGTGCGGAGGCAGAAACGGGATCTCGAGCTCGTGCAGGCGCGACTCGGACGCGGAGCCCGGCGCCGACATGGGCACGTTCGCGGGAATATGCAAAGGCGGCGGCGGCGGCGCACGGCGCGCCCGCGCCGCG
>JANIVK010000219.1:0-10050 GCA_030555795.1 Entelexis sorbosivorans | reverse complement strand
AGATAAAAGATTTAGAGTAAGATATATTTTAAGTCAAAAATATGAAATTAATAAATTAATTTAAAATTACGGCTGCGGCGCGGCCGGGCCCGCCGCGTCCTGCGCATCAATTCGCTGCTTTACCTCGGCCGGCAGGCTGGCGACCGCTGTTGTGAACGCCTTCGGGAACAGGCCCGTTGCGTTTGTGTTCAGGTTGCGGCCAATGTACCACGAGTCCTTGAACGCGCTGTCATCCTCGATCACCTCGATGTAGTCGCCGCGGAGAATGTCCAGCTCATCCTCCGTGCGACCCTTGAAGTTGTGGATGCCCAGCAGGTAGTCTGGCTGTTGCGACATCGCGGCGTTCACTCGTGTCTGGTCGAAGTCGGCGTTGCAGGTGAAACTCTCTTGCACTGCTGATGCTGACACACCGCTTACCATAATAGGGCATCGAGGGTAGCCGCGGCGGCAGCCTGCGACTCCCACCCCCTGCATTGTCGTGCAGCATCAGCGCGATCAGCAGATGCGCGGGGCCCGGCCGCATGCAGCCAGGAGCGCTGCGCGCGGCATGGCCCCCGCGCCACGAATGGTGCCGGGGATATTGCAAGCGAGCGGGATGCTGCGGCGCTAGAGTCACTGCGCCGGGGGGCGCTTTATGCTGCCCAGCGCTGGCATGCAGGCCCGATCTGGCTCGTATCGTGCCTGCTGACCGGCATGCAGCCTGCGCGCCACTCGAGATCGGTCGGGAATTGGCGCGCCGTCCGCGCAGGGTGCGCCGAAGTGTTGCAAACAATTTCGAGTTGATGCGCGCTACGAAAACACAGGCAAGCGTATCATATTGACGTGCGAGGCCAAAAGGGACTGCGGGCCGCGCCTTGTATGGTGCTAACGCCGGGAAATAGCGGATGAGTCCTCGGCGTATGAAGCTGCTACTCACTTCGCCATCACTATTGCCCTATAAAAACTTGTGTTAAACTCCGCTGGGAAGCGTGGGCGTGATATACTTGTGGCAGGCGATCGCGTTACGCATTGTTACGCATTATAGGCGGCCTGGAGTTACAATTTAATGTCTTACCATTTTCATGTGTTGTGAGCACGCTCAGCGTCCTGCGTGGTGTCTACGTCTGCATTCCATTTCTCGTCGCGCACGCTTGTTTCACCGCACGTTGACGTGTTTCGCATGCACATGGGGGGCGGTTATCGCGTCACATACGCATGGGTAAGACACAGGTCATGTGAACACACCCACGCACGCCGCACTGGGCATTCCGATCGTATCCGGCGCGCGCTGCTTCGTGAATTCGTTGTTACGTACTTTATAGATGCGTTTATAAATCGTGACGTCGTGAGGTGGGGTTGAATAAATATTCCATTCCTCGTTGACGGACACAAACCATTTGCGCGAAGGCTGGCGAGAATAGACTAGACTTCCACCGAGCCCTGGCTCTTGACGACTCGGTTCACGCCGGAGCCGGGCGCGAGGCGCGGGGCCGCGGCCGCGGCCGCGTGCTTGCGCTGCTTCGGCTCGAGGACCTCGAAAGAGCAGAGAAGCTTCTCGTCGACGTTCATCACGGCTCCGTAGTTGTCGAAGTCGCCGCAGTAGTTCGGCGCGCTGAACACGGTCACGAGCTTGCGGTCGCCGAAGAACTCGTAGCCGTCCTCGACAACCATATGCCCGCGCACGACGAGGTCGATTCCGAACCGCCGGCAGAACCGGTCGAGCGAGCTCCGCCCAAAGCAGTACGAGACGCCACGGTCATTGTCGCTCCACTCCTTCACCTGCGGGTCCGGATCCGACCACAGCAGGTCGCTCACGAGCCCGGCCTCCGGCACGTCCGTCGGCCGCTGCACGGCCGTGATCTGGTCGAGACTCGTCAGCGACGGCGACAGGCCGCCGTGCACGCAGAATACTCGGTTGTTCACGGTCGCAGCCACGGGCAGGCAGTTGAACACGTCCACAATCGCGCGCCACACCCTCGTCGTGCTGCGCCGCTTGCACTCGTCGTAGAAGCCGTACACCTTCGTGACGGACGCGCTCTCGTGGTTCCCGCGCAGCAGATGCACACGGTCCGGGTAGCGCAGCTTCAGCATGAGCAGCAGCATGATCGTCTCCAAGCTCTGCTTTCCGCGGTCGACGTAGTCGCCCAAAAACAGGTACTGCACGCTCGGCGGCATGCCACCGAGCTTGAAAACGCGCATGAGGTCGCGGAACTGTCCGTGGATGTCGCCAACAATCTTGACCGGCGCGTCAAGCCGCAGCAGAGACGGCTCGGCCAGAAACTGCTCGCGCACGCGCATGCACACGGCTCGAATCTCGGCCGGGTTCAAGCAGAACGGCTTGCGGTGCGAGTTGCGCGATTCGAGCCCCGACACGCACACGGCGCGGATCATGCGCTTCAGCGGCAGGTCCACGAGCTCGTCGCTGCATACGGTGGGCCGCGCCAGCGTGGCGCCGGAGCTGCCGCCACTCAGCGTGCTGCTCGCGTCCGAGTCCGAGCTCGAGCTCGAGCTGGCCCACGTTAGCGAGCCGGGCGAGCCCGCGTCCGAGACGGAGCTCGGCGGCGACGGCGCGTGCGGGATGCTCGTCGCGACCCCCTTCAGGCTGGACAGCGCGTTGCCGGGCCGCGAAATCGAACCCTGCGCAAACTCGGTGGCCACGCCGGTCTTCCCCAGCACCATCTGGTCTAGCTTCAGCGCAAAGTTGTCGTTGCCATGCTCGTGCTGGTCAATGAGCGCCGCGTCAAGCGGGTCTGTGTCCGTCCGGGAACGGTTTCCCGGATGGTTTCTTTGTATGGACGAGGATAAACCTCGTATACCCGGGTCGTCGTCTTCGGACTCTATCAGGATCCCTGAACCGCTATGTTTGTCCGCATTGCGATGAATCGACGATCCCATAAAGGCGAGACTTACAGGAGGGAGAGAAGGAATCCAATTATATTGGAACACAGTCAGCGTGCCTCCACCCCCCAGGAATACACCCTAGCCCAGACAGGTGCTGCGCCGAAGGCCGGAGACTGGATACAAGTCACGTGCACCTACGCGACGTGAGCGTGGCGAAACGCAGAGCGCGCACTCGCGTCGCGCCTCGTCGCTCCCGCGGCTATTACGGGGGTTCTCCAAAAGCCTAAACTGCGCATTACGAGGCTCGAATGGCGCATGTGCGGCGTGTACCGTGTTTTCCGCTGCCCGGCGTACCGAAACGTGACCTCGCACGTGCTTATGTGGGGCGCTGCTAATTAACATTAAATAAGACGCGGCTCGTTGGGGCTGCAACGTGTCCAGTCCGTATTGCGCCGCCACGTTGTCAGCCCGCCTGTCTGCTTAGCGCACGACGAATTGCGTTGACGGCGGCTAGTAAATGCAGTAAGACGCGGCGTTTTTTTGGCCCGCGGCGCGTCCGCCCGCGCGATGGGGCTTAGTCAGGACGAGCCGGCGGCGGTGTGCCCGTTTTGGAAAGCGGGTTCCGCCGCTCAGCCGGATCATTGCCATTGGCTGAGACGTGGGCCCGAAACTCTGTAATTAGCTTCTCCGCAATTAAGTGTGTAGTCGTGTACCATTTGCTGCTCAGCTGCTGCTCAGCTGCGGACCTTAGGTCACAACTTGTAGCACCGTTTCGCAGGGTGCTCGTCAGCCGGCCGCGACAGCCTGTGCATGCACAGTTGTCCTGCGCGGCGCCGTTGCGGCGACGCAGCACTGCACTTTTGCGCCGGCGGCGGCGACTGCACTGCGCCGCGCGGCGCGAACCGCCGCTCTGCATGGCCGCTTGCGAAATGTTTACGCTATAATACATACTTATTATGCCAACGTCATGCGCACGGAGCGCTTGCCCGTCGACTCGTTCTTCACGCTCTCGACAACGACGTTGACCTTGTCGAAGATGGACAGCGCGCGGCGCGCGCCGTCCTTCGTCGTGACGTTCAGCGTGTAGCTGTCCTCGTCGAGCTGCGCGTCGCGGTCCGGCACGTCGCAGATGTCCTCGAGGTGCACGACGCTCTCGAGGCCGTAGCGGGGCACAATGACGCCGATGCCGTTCGAAAAGACCTTGATGATGTACCCCTCGAGCGACTGCGTGTGCTGGCTCTTCTTCAGCATCTGGCCGACGAAGTACTCGATCGAGGCGCGGCCGGCCAGCTGCGCGTTGCGGTGCCTGAGGTTGATGTTTTCGGTGATGCCGTCGAGGTTGTTCTTGAGGTAGTGGCTCGGCGGCAGCGTCTCGTATTCAATGGCCGCCGCGAGCTGCCGGTGCACGACGACGTCGGCGTAGCGGCGGATGGGCGACGTGAAGTGCGTGTAGATGTCCGTGGCCAGGCCGTAGTGGCGGAACTCCGCGTATGTGAAGTCGCCGGCCGGGAAGTACTCGGCCGACATCATGCAGCGCGTGGCCATGATGCGCACGAGCGTGTTGATGAACGGGTCTTGCGCGTCCTGGATCGTGTCGAGGCTGTCGGCGACCGTCTTCGACGAGTCGAGCTTGATCGTGTTGTAGCCGCGCTGGCGCAGCTGGTCGTTGAGCAGGTCGAAGTTCGTGGCCGGCGGCGCCGCGTGGCGCCGCAGCATGGCCGTCTGCGGCGAGAACTCGTAGATCTTGCGCGCGACGGAGATGTTCGCCAGCAGCATGAACTCCTCAACCAGCGAGTTCGTGGCCACGGGCTTCTTGATCTCGACGCTCGACGGGTCGTCCATCTCGTTGCCCGTGATGACCTTAACTTCGGGCGACGCCAGGTTCAGGGCGCCGGCGTCCATGCGCTTCTGCTTCAGGAGCTGCGACAGCTTCAGGAGGATGCGCATGCTCTTGGCCAGCTCGTCCTGCTGCTGCTCGTCGTCGATCTTCGCCTGCGCCTCCTCGTACTCAAACGCCTGGCGCGACCGGATGAGCGACTTCGTGAAGTCCACGTCCACGATCTCGCCCTGCGGCGTCATCTCCCACAGCACGCTGAACGCGTAGCGCTCGACGCCGCCGCGCAGCGAGCACAGGTCCGTGCCGAGCAGCGCCGGCAACATGTCGATGCGCCGGTCGACGAGGTACGTGGACGTTGCGCGCAGGCTGCCCTCGCGGTCGAGCGGCGTGTCGGCCTTCACAAAGTGCGTCACGTCGGCAATGTGCACGCCGACGCTGTAGTTGCCGTTCGGCAGCACGTGCGCGTGCAGAGCGTCGTCGATGTCCTGGCACTTTGGCGGGTCGATGGAGCAGATGTTGAGGTGGCGCAGGTCGCGGCGGCCGGGCGCGTCCGGCGCGGGCCGCCAGTCTGCGCCCTCGGCCGGCAGGCACTCCATGGCCGCCTGCGGGAACGGCCGGAACTCAATGTCGTACTCGAGCAGAATGGCCTCCGTCTCGGCCTTGTGGCTCTCGATCTCGCCGAGCGCGCGCACAAAGTGCCCCTCCGGGTAGCGCGACCACACGGGCCACGCATCCACGGCAACGACGATGCGCTGGCCAGCGAGCTCGTGCGCGCGGCGCGTCTTGATGCGGATGCGCGGGATGCGCTTATCCATGAGCTGCACGAGCACGCTGCGCAGCGCGCCCGTGTCCTTCGCGCCGGCCGCGCCAAGCGCGTCCGACGCAATGTGCCCGACATAAAAGCGCCAGTTGCGCTTGATGACAGACACGACGCGGCACGTCGGCTGCGCCTGCTCGGCGACGCCGTCCGGGTTCGCGGCCTGCTGCGCGTGCGCGAGCCGCGCGTCGGCCGCGAGCAGAAGCCGCTCCTTCTCGCTCGTAATCGGCTCGGCCTCGTCGTCGTCGGCGGCGCCCTGCGCCTGCTCCGTCTCGTCGGCGAGCTCAACAAGCGGCCGCCGCCACTGCGTCTTCGGCAGCAGCTCGACGGCCACCTTGTCGCCGTCAAACGCGCGGTTCATCGCCTCGCGGCCAACCACGAGCAGCGGCTTCGCGAACCCGGCGACCATGACGCTCGCCTCGAGGTAGTTGTAGCGCGACACGGCAAGCTTGCCCTGCTGGAGCGTGCCGGCCTGCAGCCCGCCCAGCACGCGCGACGTGCTGTAGTACTCCGCGTACACGTTCTGCGGCCGCAGCGCAGGCGCGTCCTCGGCGTCGTCGCTCTCGGCCGGCACGAGGTCCAGCAGCTGCGACTTGCCAAGCTCGCCAATGTAGGCGTTGAGGCTGGTCGCGGGCACGGCCTCGCGCGCGGCCGCCTCGCGGTTCAGACGGTCGTTCGTGACAAGCACGGTCTCGATGCCCGGAAGATGCTCGTTGTACCACTGCGCAACGCGGCGGATGGCGCGGTCATTGTAGTCGTTCACGGTCTCGCCCTGGCGGCGCGCGACGTACGTGTCGCTGCTGAAGTCGTTGTGGTAGACGTAGAACCGCTTCGTGGAGTAGCCGCTCGACGACGCGAGCGCACGCAGCCGCGTGTACACGGGGATTGACCGGTTGCGCACCTCCTCGAGCACGATGTGCGGAATGACGACGTCGAGAAACGCGTCCGCGTGTTCGAGCAGGTCGATGGCCTTGAGACATACGTTCGTGTCGACGACGACGTAGTGCGGGCCGCGGCGCGTCGTGGCCGGCGGGCGGTCCGCCAGCGCCGGCGGCAGAATGTTGCCCTGGAAGTCCGGGACGGCCTTCGCCGCGCACTGCGAGCACGCGCGCGAGCCGCACGGGATGTCGTCGCGCAGGTACTGCTCGCGGAACACCTTCACGGCGCCGCCGGCGCGCGTCGAGCGCACAAACACCTTCTGCGCAACGCTCTGCTGCGAGCTGCGCTTCGCAATCATGGGCTGGCCGAGTTCTGACTGCGGGCGGTGGGGGTTCTAAACGTTACGATTTTTCAGGCTAGTAACTTAATTAGTGGCGAGCGCCGCCATACGGGTGGGCCGGGCGGAAGGGCCGCGGCGGCGGCACCGCCGGCCAGGCGCCGTCGTTGCGCGCGCTGTCGCGCGCAAGTCGGACTAATTCGAGCGGCGGCTCGGGCGTTTGGGCTGTGGGCCGGCGCACCGCGCTCACGCGTTGCTCACGCGCTGCTCGACGGCTTCTCGGCGGTCTCCTTGCGCCAGCGCAGGTACTCCTGGCGGCGCGCAACCAGGTCCTGGAAGTTCGGCCGCGTCTCGAGATACGCAAACGGCTCCTCGCCCTCCATGGTCTTCATGGCGTTGCTTCGCGAAACGAGCTCGGGCAGCATGCTTGCGACGCCGTTCGAGACGGCCGAGAGCGCGACGAGCACGAGCCCGACGAAGATCTCGGCGACGACGTCGCGCGGCACGCGTGCTGCGGGCGGCTCGCCAAGAATTTTGTGCAGGCTCACCCACTCGTACGACGAGTACGCGGCGTGGACGAGCGCCAGCACGCCAAAGATGAGCAGCGGCTGCATAGGACGTAGCAGAGAGCGTTACTCAGCGGGTCGCGATAGGCGCCTGCAGGCGCGGCGCTCGTCGGTCTGCACGGCGGCAGCCAGGCGCTGTGTCCGCGTAAATCGAGTGCGCCTAATATGACCAGTGATATATATATATATATATATATATATACATATACATATATAGAGGCATGTGGTCAATGCCCATTGACTGGCAATTACGCGCCCGTCTGGTGCCCTCCAACGGCCACATCATTAAGTTGCAACTTGTTCAGGTTCGGATTTTCATAAACTGGAGTGGATGTGTCTTATATCTTGCAATCACGGACTTAGCCTCCAAAAAACTTGAACTAAGTTTCCGCATTAGATACCATGTGCAAGCCAGAACGCGTATGCTTGAGTATTCAACTGCCTCTGGATTTGAAAGGCAACGGGTACGGCATTTCAGTTCCAGCTGTATTCATTGATTTAAGCAGTTGCTGCTTAGGACGTAACATAGAGTGCTTCTCAGCAGGCTGCGCTATAGGCGCCGACACGCGGGTCGATTCATTAGGCGGGAGCAAAGTGCTATCTACGAGAATCTCAGTAATTTCTAAGGTCTATTCAAAACTCAGTGCTGTAGAGCTCCGGCGCTGCTGCGGCAGAGGCCTGTTCTGGGGCATGCCGCTTACTGGAAGAGCGAGAACCACCAGACCATATCGCAAAACACCTTTTCCTTGGCCGCCTTCACCCACGCATCCTTCGGGTCGCCGCGCACGGCGAACCCGTGCGAGACGCCGGACTGTAGCGTGAGGAAGTATTTGGCCTTGATCTCCTTCAGCTTCTCCTCAGTATCGTGGCGCAGTTCAGGCGTGAAGATCGTATCCGTTTCGGCGGCGCTGATGAGCAGCGGCTTCTGGATCGCGGCGACCTCGTCGAGGTCCACGAACGACGGGTGCGCGACGGCACCGGCGCTCACGCCGAGCTTCGTGTCGCCGAGCAGGCGGATCACGTACTTTGCGCCGAAGCAGTAGCCGACGGTGCCGAGGAACTCCGGCCGCAGCTTCGTCTGCACCCAATCAACGGCCTTCAGCACGTTCGGCTCCGTCTCGGTCAAGCCGTGGTGCGGCAGCCACTCCGGCAGCTTCTTGCTCGGGTCGATGGGATCGCCGTTGAACAGGTCCGGCACGAGCACGACGTAGCCCTGCGCGGCGAACGTGTCGGCCAGCAGCTGCGCGTTCGGGAACGTGTGGCCCCACACGTCCGTGAGGAACAGAATTACCTTCTTCGACTGCTCGTCGCCCGTGATGTACGCCTTAATGTCGGCCACGTCGATGATGCGGCCCTGCGGCGCACCCTCGTGCTTCACGCCTTCAACACAGCACTTCTGCGGGGGCAGCGACGCCATTTTCAGCAGGATCGGGTTGCGTTGTTTGTGCCGGGATCAGCGTCTCAGTGCCGCGCCATTGCGGGGCTTGCCCGCGCTTTTATATGTGCTTTGCCTCCGTTTCACGTGCAGGCGATTGCGTACATGACATGACCCCTACGCAACTCGGCGAGTCGCTAGTAACGCTCTTCTTGAGTAATCGGGCACGTCATGCGCCAGCGCCGCGTGACAAACACGCGCGCACCAGCGCCGCCGGCTATCGTAGTAAGTCGGCACGGCCGCCTGTCTTGTGCAGCTCGCAGGGCTGGCGCGCGGTGCCGGCGTGCCCGCGCCGGGTTTGGCCGTCGCGAGCGTGAGGCGCGCGCGGGTGGGACATTAGGGCACGCTCGCGCCGGCGCGCGCGCAGCAGATCCTGGAGCCGCGCGGCGCGCGGTTAATTAGCGAGCACGCTAGCCGTATTCGCGGCCAAAATCGGGCCCGACTCATGGGTGCTACGCGCGATATGCGGCGGAGTGCCGCAGCATTGCGGCTAGCTAGCCGCGGTCATATCCCATCTCGTGCCCTCGACCCGACCCTCGTTCCACAAGGGCACGGGCTGCGTCGACCAGAAAAAAAACGATGAGCTAGCAGCCAATGCGATGCTGCCCGCAGCGCCAAAATGCGCGTGCCGCGGATCGACCCCGATTTAGCGCACCGGCGAATTCGCGTGTCTGTGGAGCCTCGTGTTGCCGCCTTGCGTTTGCGCGGGTCGACAGCACCCTGCTGCCGCGAGTAAGCGCTCTATCATGCATTACGGCTCAGGCACCGATACGGCGGTGGAGGGCCCTGCGCGCGGCCAGCGCGCTCCTGCACCGCGAACCATAATAGCCGCGAGTAAAGCATATGCAATTCAGTGCAGGTAATTAGGACGCGTCCCGCGCGCGCGTCGCCGCGCGCCGCCGCCACACGCCGGCGGGCCCCGCTGCTGGCGGCCTGCGCAGGCAAGGCGTAGGGAGAAGAGGAGCAGGGCACGGGTAAGGGCAGCTGCAAATGTGCATCGCATCAATATAGACGCTACCCACAACACTCGTCCTCTTGACAGGATATATTACATACGCCGCTCCGACGCTTCTTCCGCAAACTCGAAAAATCCCGTTGCCACTGGGATCCGGCCACTGGAACCCGCTAAAAGGCCCGCTGCATCGCTAAAACAATGCCACGCGCGGGGCAGGGGTCGCGCAATCAAGGCGTCCGCCAACGACGCTCCCCGCACACGCACACGAAAGCAAGCGCCAGCACGCGCGGCTCGCCGGCCGCGTCGACCTCGTCTGCCTCGGCAACTTCGAGCGACAGCGAGACGGGCGAGGACGCTGCGGCGACACGCCGCGCGCGACAGCGCCGCACCGCGCCTAACGGCGC